>OMKK01041733.1:0-13387 GCA_900302305.1 Polymixia japonica | reverse complement strand
TGTGTGTTTCTGAGAGACAGAGAAGGACAGACAAAGCTCCACATTACCTCATTAAACAGAGACTAACTTAAAATGTGCTGCTTCCCCTCCACTTTAAAGTTGGAACATAAGGTTTAAGGAAAGCAGTTCTACTAGTAATCCCCCCCTCATCTGTCTGTGTATTTATGACATAATAGAGCAATATTGAAATTATGAGATTCTTATGGGCAATAATCCCTCTGCATGAGTTTATCCCTTCAGTTTCATATAGGCCTGATGTTTAAAAAGTGTTTAAAATTGATAGCAGCTATTATTAGAGGCTGAGCCAACAGATTGTCAAGCATTACTGCTAAAATATCTTCCATAACAAGTCACTCTGCCCAATAGATGAATGATCTAACAAATCCTCCACAACTGAAGCAAACTAGAGCAACGAATTTGTGGATAGTTTTCAAATGGAACATAATTGATGCTTCATATTATCAGATCCAAGTATTTTTCTCCCTCTTTATACGCAGGGTGAAAGACAGGCACCAAGGGTACTGTTAATCCAGATGATCTAGTCCTATATACTGTATCACTAATCAAATCTCTTCATCGCCTTATCATGTTCTACGAACCCATGACACCAGCTGCCGTGCCAAGCTGTCCTTGGAAATATCTGAGCGGAGTGGGGTCACTAACTGCTTGATTAGGGGCAGGAAATTCCATGCTTTCAAGGAATCAGGCACAGCAGGGAATCAGGGGTTTGGCACTGGGACTAGGACATTTATCTTATTAACCCCATTAGTTTTCATTTTCATCCACCCTTTTTTGTAATTCCCTGAGTCTTTGTGTTGAAATAAAAGAAGTACCCACACTGAGCCTGAAATGAATAGGAAGCTATGGTTAGGAAATAAAGGAGATAATCCGTCGTCTCTGTTACCTGAAGTCACTGTAGGGGTGAATGATCCACACTCCAACGGACCTAACCCTAGCCTGCTCAGCCTCTACACCTTTATGACTGCCAAACATGCGCAGGGAGAACTTGTTCACACCTGGCTGCAGCATAGCGGCAAACTTCCTCTGGAAGTAACTGGATTGGTCGACCACTTCTGTCTCTTCTGCCGAAAGAGAAACCGAACGATCAGCGTCTGCTTCTTTAGACCCTGCGTTGGTGCCAGTTGCGTCCGGTACCGCCGGCATCTGCAGGCCATCTAGGTCTGCCGTGTAGTCGTCGTTATAAGTCTGAACCAGGGAAAACGGTATCGTGGTCATTTCCCTGAGCTGGTCTGTCTTCTGGGGGTACTGGGAGCCACGTTTCCATTCTGAGAAGGGGATACTCCAGCTGCGGTTTCTGGGCGCCTCTGCCCTATGGACAGGGCTCTCACTGTCGTCCTTCTGTTCGTCTATAGTTATAAAGGGACTAGTCATGGTTTTCCTCTTGCACCTTTAAACAGAGCAAAGTGATGAGGGCTCTAACGTCTTCACAATTCGGCTTGATGAGACTTCGCACACTTACTAGGTTTGACTGATAAGGGTGACTTTAGGTGGCATCTTCTATTCGATGCCTGCTTTCTAACGTGCCAATTGCGCAAACTTTATCCGCGCGTTACTACAAAGCAAAGTTCGTAAGTCCATTACAAAATCCGTTAAGTCCGTTAAAAAATAGCATTGCATATCTGCTGAGGTTAACTTTAGCTGCTCCCCATGGAAAAATAGGTGAGACTGCGTTGCGATGTGCTTCTCTGGGCAGTCTCTCCTGCTTGATCATCCCACGACACAATGCAAATAAATTGACAGGGCTTAGGGCCTCTACTCAGTACAATAATCGGCTTGTTGATGTGACTGCGTCCACTCACCCCTCTCCTTTGTCTTCTACTGTGGAAAGCCCTACTCCTTCAACCAGCAAGCTTTGAAGCGGTGTGCGCAGGTCAAATGGCACAACCCAGTCAACTGCTTGGTCAGTTTAATGGGTGCGGTCCCAGACAACGATAGGTCAAGGAGATGAAATCTACCAAATTCACATGCAAAGTAACATATAAATTATGATACCTAATATGTTCATTTAGAATTCGGCCCAAATAGCCATATTTGCGCGTGTGCGTGTGCCTGCGTGCGTGCGTGCGTGCGTGTGTGTGGTACATGGGGCCCTAAGCTCTCATTTGTCTGAGCTACTCGGCTTTCCTTATCTAAGTGACATAGTCAGTCTCCAAATCATCAGACAACTCTAGATTGTGTTTCAACATTGACATTTGCCTATTCTCTAGTGCCAGGTGTCATGTTCGCATTTACAGCAATGACTCAGGCACTCTAACAGGTTCACTTGAGAAGCTGCATTATATTCCAGGCACTTGCCTTTCTGGGTCACTTCTGATGCTCTTTGTTTAATGCACAATTTAATTTTACCAGTCAGAGTTCAGTCTGTTTGTCTCAGTCATAGAATTATTTTGGCTGGACCGCAACAGTGGGGGTCACTCACTGACTGAGTGATGAAGTTACACCATTGGTCGGCCGAGTGTTGGGGTTTCCCCATTGGCTGTTGCTCTTTCAAAATGAATCGCCGCAACAATTTTACACATTGACCGTACACGGTCCAGCCATATAGGCCTACTAGGTTTTGACCTAGTCTTGTTTTAGGTCATTTGATTTTCATAGATGGCTTAAATCTTTATGCAGTTACATTGGCTGTTAATAATCTACCCACTAGAGGGTACTTGTGTTCACTTGTTCAACTGAAAACATTAAACACTAAACCTACTTGGCTAGACGTTGGGAGTATTGTGTTGTCAGGCAAACAAAAACACAGCAGGTATCATGGGCCATCAAACTTTTTTTTTTAGAAATAAATCCGTAATAAATAAGCAATACCTGTAATCAGAATTTTATACGATGGCCGTGTACGTCATTTAATAGTTAGTTACATCAAAAAAACCAATGTGAAAATTATGTGTTTTTCAGACATTTCACATGATAAACTGCAATTTTCACGTGTGTTTTTGTGAGGGATAGGTCTATATGGCCATTAATATCAGACAGCTACAGGTAGGCTATAGATGAACCAAGTGGATTTGGAGGACAAGCTAAAAACCATCAGCAAAAACCAATTCCACCTGAACGAGATGAGCAAACCTGTGGAAACCCCTCGTCCGGAGTGCAAGGGGAGCTAGAGGGATATAAGGTTGTCAAGTCATCCACTTCAGTTGTAAAGTCATGTACATTTAAGGAAACCAATCTCCTGATTTCTGTATCAGTGATCAGATTTTGCCATTTTGGATGATGGCTGTTTTTATTCTAGTATGAAAATCATTCAAAACTCTTCCCTTGGCATCAGTGACTGGGCAAGGATTGCAGTAACCTGACTATTGAACTACTGTTCTGCAAGTCAGGAGCAAGTTGCCCAGAGTAACGAGACAAATTAGGCTGGAAAATAATTCACAGATGGATAAACTGAGAGAGTGAATAGCAGTTGTCCCTAATGTTTTGTTATGTCATTAATTATTCTCAAAACCTCTTTCAATGTGCTTTGCTGTTTCATTTACCAGACCAGTGTTTCAGCGGATCAGAGTTTCAGCAGCTCACAACTGTTCCCTTGCAAGTTAACTGCTTGAGGTCATCAGGTATAAAGAAGGGACCATTTAAGAAAAGACCAGCAAGAGCCTACATGTTTTAGATCAGGTATCTCTGAATGAGTGTCCTGAACCAGTGGGTCACAGATTTTAATAATATTGCTAGAATAATTAAAAGGAACACGGGTGGACAAATAACTAGTGTGGGCGCTCAGGACTTTGCATTTCTATGTCCCAGACATCCAGAATGTGGTGCCAACCCTCTTATCCAGCAGTGGGTTTATGCAGGTAAAGCGCGTGTTTGGGTTGAGGGGGGCAATATGTTCAATAGTAGTAATATATAATTTTTAAAATTGTAATTGCGATATGAACTTGTGCGATATAGGCTACACATCGCAAAAGGCTGTAATATCAAAAGGCTGCGATGGCAGCACTGTCAACAATATGACACCATCCACGCAATTAACTTTTAATAAGAAATCCAACAAACAAACACATACATAGATACATAAAGACATTAATTTCCAATAGGCCTACGCCTACAAACAAGGAGAACTTTTAAGAATCTATTTAGACATAATCTAATCATAGCTTTTTTGTAGCAATAATAATTGCACACATAACAACAGAATTGTGAGATTAACATAAGAATTTGGACATTGTTGTAATTTCCTCTTCAGTAGCCTACTTAGATTTCATTTTGTATGTGTACTATAATTAACATTAACTGTTTTTTATTTTACTTTAATATTTGAAAAACCTTTTTTCCCCTCAAGGATCATTTGACACCAGTATTACCCCACAATCATAACAGGACAAAATATTTTTTTATTTTATTTTATTTTTTCAAATAGCAGGGAAAATGTATTAAGAAACTTTTAATTCTCAAACTACATTCAGCTTCTGGAATGAAATAATAATTATACTAAGAAGACAACAAAACAAAGAACAATGCCAATACTGACACATATACCATAAAAATGACAATAACAATAGGAACATGAAAAATCTACAAACGAATCAATAGGCTAGGTATTGATGAGGTTCTGCCACAGCTGGCGCTCCTTATTTGTTGTCACATAATTTCCTAAAGGACACAAATCAAGTTTCATTATTATGTAAAACATAATCAGACATATTTTGTACTGAATCAAATGTTATGACTTTTTTTTACTTACTCTGCTACTGAGTCTTTCTTCACAAAGTCACATACTTTACTCCGCTGCTCTAACTGCTGTTTTAGAGTGGCAAGCTCCTGTGTCCAGGCTTCACTCTCTGTCTTCAATTTAGCTGAGAGAGAAAATGAGGGAGAGAAGGGTAGAAGGAAAGATTCAATCCAATGTATATAGTTGAATAATTCTTACTTTTCACCAAATGATGGCACAGTTAAAAGGTGAAATATGTCATATTTTATATCCACTAGAGGGTGCTTGTGTTCACTTGTTCAACTGAAAACATTGAAACGACCTCCTCCATTCTCACTGTGTTGTCAGTCAGACAAAAACACAACAGGTTTTATCAGGCCTCAAGATTTTTTTTAAATTAGAAATAAATAGGTATTTTTTTATTTTTTGGGTGAAAAAAAATCCATACTTTCAACCAGCATATTTATACAGTTTCTGTGGATGTTTCATTTTTAGTTAATTGTTTGATTAGGTACACCTTTAAGTGAAAACAGGCAATCTGCCTTTTTCTATGAAGGGATTGTATCAAATACCTTCGGTGTCCGTCTTTTCCTTCTGTATGGCTTCAAGCTCTTCATTCTTTTTTGTCTAACAAAGGTGGAGGAGAAGAGAAAGACAAAACATTGTGTAATAGGTCTATTTGTGCTGTGGTTGTGTACACTGACTAGCCTGATATTATCTAAAGAATGGAATTACTTATATGATATATCATTGACTAAGTCCTTATAATCATCAACATGGTAAAACAGATTCCAGATTAGCATTTGTAAAGTTTAGCACTTGTTTCAGTAAATACCTCAACTGGCACATTATCATAAAACTTTGTTAGGAATAATGAAAGCTCTGCAGCAGCCCATGCAATAAGGTTAAAATCAATAAGCCACTGTCAGTGAAGGTGTGTCTCCAAAGGTGTAGTATGCGATGAGCAATATGAGTGCTATTCAAAACAAAAGTCTAGATGCCTCATACAAAATTAATCCCTCGCAATCATCACTTATGACCCACTAGAAGTGTGTGGCGGTGTCTACTTATTATACCTTTAAAACTGCCAATATTGATGCTTATACCGCGATACTCTTACCTTATCTGTCTGGCAGGCATCATTCTCTGTTTTCTTCTTCTGCTCTTCTGGAGTTAGCTTGGCCACCTCAGCCTCCAACTCATCCACTGTAGTCTTCCGTTGCTCCAGCTGTTTATCCAGCAAGCCTCTAAGGAAGCGCCTGTCCTTCAGTACAACGTCAAGCTTTTCAACCTGGATGTCCAGCTCCACGCTATCCACGTTCAGCTTCGTCAACATTTTATGTTGACCAAAGACAACCATCGCCAGTCCTATGGACACCATGGCGGACAGGCCGCTGACCACCCATTCGATTCTCATTGATGCTGTATGTATGTGTGTGAAACAGAGAGAGGGGGAAAGACAAGGAGAAAGAAAGAGGGACTGAGAGAGTGAGAGAGAGTCTGTGGGCAAGTCAGATGGTTGGCTGTATCAAGTACAGAGGAAGTAGCCGTCTTCAACTCTCAGTTCTGACAAAAATAAGCGAACTCTTCGGATTCATCTAATGTAGTCACTTTCTTGTGTAGCTTTACCGTCAAGGCGACACAATGAGCTTCAGTCGTCGGTTTTCTGTGTCCATGTATTTCCTCTTATCCTGCTCTGATGTAGCATGTCCAACTTCAGTTCCTTCTTTTTTTCTCTTTTTTCTGTGTTCCTGGTAATGATTTGGCTCTTAGTTTATGGAGAGTGAAATCTATCTAATAGCGTCCAAGTGGTTAAAAATGGAAAATTGTGCCAGACAATTCCTTTCCTCAGATGGCACACTGGGCATAAAAGAGCAAAGGGTATTACAAGCACCTCCTCTCCTCTCCTCTGCTTTGCATTTCTTTTCAGTTCAACAGGCTCACCTGTTGTCACCTGTATAACCAGCTTGACAGGTCAAACAGGATGAGCATTTTACAGAAAAGTGTACGCTTACTTTGACTGCATCGATATGGAAATGGTTAAATTGTACCATACCATACTGGTACAATATATATACACCAGTAGATATTATGCAAATTTTTCTCTGATTTAGTTTTCCCCTCTAAAACCTTCATAGGTTTTAGATCATGAATATTTGTTCATTCAAAATTTGTAATGTGTGGATATACTTCATTAAATCACACAAGTTGCATCCCATACACACACACACACACACACACACACACACACACACACACACACACACACACACACACACACACACACACACACACACTATTGCTGTGACCTCTCTCTCTCTCTCTCTCTCTCTCTCTCTCTCTCTCTCTCTCTCTCTCTCTCTCTCGCTCTCTCTCTTTCTCTCTCTCTCCATAAAAGCAGCTAAAATTACTCATAATCTTTTGTAGAGCAAGAGTTATGTACTCGTGAATGGTTGTAAGGTTGTATATTAAAAGTATGGAGCTGTTTTCCCTGCTCTGTAAAGTAGAGGAGTTGCAACTCCACCTAAACAAATGTATCATTAGTTTTGATGGGTTAAAATGATTAGTATTAGTGCCAAAAACACTTTACATAATGTAGACGCTTTACATATTTTATAATCCACTACACAGAAATTCTCATTATTAGATTAGATAAAATTACATTACATTTTATTTATTGGGAAGTCATTTTATTGCAGGAAAAAAAATAAAAGTAAATAAAAATAGTAAAAATAGTAGAAAAGAATAACATATCAATCAGACTGTCTAAAGTTATTAAAAAGATAGTGTATCAACTTAACAGTAGAACATATAGAGTAATATAAGTAAAAATACAAGATTGAAAGAGTAGTTGTTTGCCACTCCCTCCACCCGGTGCAGGGAGTGAATTCTGTAGGAGTGGCATAATAGCGCTTGTAGAACCAGTCTAACCAGTGGGTGTGTTGGTTTAGAATGCTCTTGCTGGATGTGGAATTTGCTCTTCACAATAGCACTGCGCTCTCTTTTTTCACTTTTCACATATACATGTTTGCATTACACATTTGTGAATTATATTAATTAAATAATAAATAATTAAAATCAGGAATTTTATCAACAGTCAATATACATTATATTAATGAATTATTTACATTTGTGGTCTTACTGTAATAAAGTGTATAGAAATTATTTATTATCTTTTAGATTATGTATCTTTCCAAGAAGTTCATTTGAATTAGTAAAACAAATAGTAGTTAAAATAAGATTACTATTGTAAACTTTGAAAACTAGAGAAACAGAACACACTATACACTTTGTGATGCAAATCTGTGAAACCATTGTGCGTAAAACACACAAGTTACCTAACAGCTGTAACTAAGTTACAACGTGTAAACATAGTGACTATATTCCACCATTGCATTAGGGTTTTCAAAGTCCCTATATTAAATAAAATGATCAGATAAGCTTTTTATCTCGTCAGTTAAGAACAGGGCAGGTACCAATGTCATAGTGAAAAAATAGCTCACCCTACCACAGACACAATCAAGAAATGACTCAATTGTCCAGCACATCACAATATACTTCTAGCCTCCACTTTGAACCTTTTGAAAAAGTGCTTGATAACAAAGGGCCTTTAATCATTCTGTATTTAAAGAACCTACACCTATTAATTTTACTTCTGGGTGGTGTAGAAGCCTATGTTTACCATCTCCAACATGATCACATGACCATATTGTTAAGTTTTATCAAAGTTATCAGCCCCAGAGTACAGATAAAAACTTTGGCCAGAACCCTGTGTAGCCTACGTATCACATTTAAAACGCAGAACTGATGAAATAGCTTATGTCACACTGGGCCTCAGAATTATTTGAAACTGATCAGTATTATAGTCATCAGTTTTAAATGCACTGCTGTTTTATTTTGGTACAGTTTGGTGAAGTATATAATAATGCACACATAATAGCAGATATACGACTACATGCAATCTTTTTAGTTTGATCATAAACACACATACACATAAACATACAGACACATATTAACTTTGTGATTTATAAGCAACTTGTTTTTTTCATTCGTTCAAATGCATTGCTTGTCTTATTATCAGTTGGTAAAGTATTTCAAAGAAATTTGCTTCATGTCTTCTTTATCAGTCATTATCAGAAAAGATTACAGGGTGTTTTAAGGCACGTGTCTGTCTATTTGGTCACCGCCGGGAAAAGCCTTGCATACGCCCATGCCATGATCTGATTGGTTCTGTTGTAGAGACCCAATATAATATAAGCGTCTGGCACCAGCACCCCTGCATCCCTGTTGTCCAGCTCAGGTGAGGAAAATGTTACATACATCTGAAATACTTAATAAAAACTTGTAACAATTCTAATTTTATTTTCAGTTATAAGTATAGAAAATATCACTTTCTACACTACATCAATTTTCAAATACTTTCTGATGAAGATAAGCCCATGATGGATTGTTTGTATTTTCATCAGTTTTATACTCTTAATTTTATATGATTCTTTTATAAAATGTATATGATGAAATATAAGTTTTATTTTCTTCTGCTCTATTAGGTACTGTCAACCATGGGGAGTTTTGTGGCTATCTTTGCAGTTCTACTGCTGAGTGGTAAGTAATTATAATTCTACTTTATGTTATAGAATAATAAATGTTATTATATAATAACATATTACCCAAATTCATTAAGCATTTTATGACTGCAGAGTGAAAATAAAACTGCTTAAATTCTATGTATGTTTTAAAAGAAAAGTTTTTATGATTTATTAGTTATATCAGCAAATGCACAAGAAAAATACATTAATATATAAATTAAGATATTACAAATATAGCATTAATAAGAATAACACATTCATGCATAAATGATTTCCAAAAACTGCTAAAATCATGGCCAGACTATGGAAATAAATTCTAAAACCATTGGAATTTTAAAATCATTGAAATATTTATCCTGTCCAAATTTAAACTACAAGTAATAAAAATAGTGTACTCAAAGGATGAATAAATCACAGGAATTTGATTAACGTGGTGTTAGGGTATGGACATGTATGCTCATATCAAAACTTTACTGTGTCCAATGAGCATATTGTTCTTTGCAAAAAGCTGACTCGGAAAGATTTTGATCAAATGAAAAGAGATGTGTGCTCAACTTATCTTTGTGCCAATAGAAAAAAAACAGGAAAGGGAAAAAGGTTTTTTATGTGCACTTTTATGTTCACTTATGTACACTTTTTTTGTGGACACACACACAGGATTCTGTGCAGCAGGCCCAACTACTATGCCACCCAAGGCAGGTACCTGCTGGATCATGGGCGATCCCAACTGCCGCACGTTCGATGGGCATTACTACAACTTCATGGGCAACTGCACCTACACCATGGCCAAGAACTGCCATGTGGATGGGACCCACCCAGCCTTTGAGGTGCAGGCCCAGAATATGAACCGTGGCAACTCACAAGTCACTGCAGTGGGAATGGTCACTGTCATTGTTTACGGGACTATCATTGACATTGTCCACCTTGAGTTTGGTCTTGTCCGGGTAAGTCTTTCATATTAACATAAATGTTTCATTAATTAATTTGTGTGCCATGTGTGAATGCTGAATATTGTATATACTGTAGTACATATTGTACGGTATTTGCCTGCATTTGTAGTAAATTGTTGTGTAAAATAATTCCAGTGGTGTGACTTTTTTATACATATATAAAACATTTTTCAGGTGAACTATCAACGATGGAACCTTCCCATCGACTTGGAAAATGGCAAGGTGAAGCTGTTTCAGAGTGGTCTGTCTGTGGTCATGGAGACAGACTTTGGTTTGACAGTGCAGTACGACTGGCAACAGTATCTTGTCATCACAGTACCAGGCAGTTTTGCTGGCAGGCTGTGCGGCCTGTGCGGTAACTTCAACAGCAAACAGGAAGACGACCTCATAACTCCCACTGGCTCCCTGGCCAGTAATGTGGTGGCCCTGGAGAAGAGCTGGAGGGTCCTTGGCAGGGCAGAAGACGCCTACTGTCGGGATGAATGCACTGACCAGTGTGAAAACTGTACAGGCAGCCACGTTCAGGAATTAGAAAACCAAATCCTCTGTACCACCCTTTCAGAAGTGATGGATCAACAATTCCAAGACTGCCACCCTCTCATTGACCCCAAATTCTTCCAAAGCAACTGCATGTTTGACCTCTGTACAGGTGCAACAATGAAGAAGTACTTTTGTGATGTTCTGCAGGTCTACTCTGACACCTGCCAGAGGGCTGGGGTCAAAGGTCAGAACTGGAGGACCTTTACCAAATGCTGTGAGTAATCCAGAGGAAAACCTTACCTCTAAACACCTGTTAGTACTTATTCTGTAAATAAATCACAACAGACTGAACCTTTACTTTGTATTTACGTAATATATGTGTGTGTCCATATACAGCTCCACCCAAATGTCTAGAGAACAGTCACTATGAGTTGTGTGGGAGTGCCTGTCCTGCCACATGTGAAAACCCAGACGCTCCCTCCAAATGCAAAGCCAGCTGTGTGGAGACCTGCACCTGTGATGATGGCTTCCTGCTCAGTGGCACCAAGTGTGTCCCCAAGGCCCAGTGTGGCTGCGTGTACAAAGGACGCTATGTGGAGGCTGGTGCCTCCTTCTGGGGTGATGAGAGCTGCATGAAACGCTACACATGTTCCGCTGGTGGAAGTTTGTCGAGCCAGGAGACTAGCTGCCCCCTTGGGCAGCAGTGCCAGGTGTCGAAGGGTATCAGAGACTGCTATCCTTTGACCTATGCCACGTGCATGGTATCTGGCGACCCACATTTCGTGACCTTTGATGGGCAGCGCTACAACTTCCAGGGTACCTGTGTGTATCAGATGGCTGGCGTCTCGTCCAATCAGACCAGCCTGGAACATTTTACCGTTGTGTTGCAGAATGACGGCCAGGATAAAAAGATAGGGTCCATCATCAGGCTGGTAGAAGTGAAGGTCTATGGGTACACCATTGCCATCAGCAAAGAGAAGCACGGCTTTGTGACGGTAACTAGTTACTTTTTCCTTCCCTAAAAACGTGTGCATGTTCCATAGTATTCATCATAAAAGCTGAAAATTCTAAGTATGGACCATCTTTGTTATCTTTTCAAGGTCAACAGCGTGCTCTCAAATCTCCCTATGACACTGAACGGCAACAAACTCCAGCTTTATACGAGTGGTTGGTTTGCTGTAATCAGCACAGACTTTGGGGTGAAAGTGTACTACGACTGGAACAGCGTCGCATTCATCACGGTCCCTAGTACATACATGGGCTCGATGAACGGTCTGTGTGGCAACTACAACCTCAACCCCAAAGACGACATGCAGATGAAAGACGGGAAGCAGGCTGCCACTGCCGAAGAACTCGGTCAAAGTTGGAAGGTTGCTACTATCCCCGGCTGTGTCGACGGCTGCAAAGGCCCCTGTCCCGGCTGTAACAGTAGTCAGAAAGACCTCTACAGCACCAATAAGTACTGCGGCCTCATCAGCGACCCCGCGGGCCCGTTCCGTGACTGCCATGCCAAGGTGGACCCCGCAGGTTTCCTCAAAGACTGCCTGTATGATGTCTGTCTTTACCAGGGCGGCAACAACATGCAGTGCAAGACCCTCACTGCCTACACAGCTGCCTGCCAGCTGAAAGGTGCCAAAGTGTACTCCTGGAGGTCAGCTCAGTTCTGTGGTAAGGACATTTACTGTCACTCTGTGCTGTACCCCTAAGTGAATTACCATAGAATAATTATTTTTCTAATTTAGGCTTACTCAAGACTTAAACTAAACTACAGTGTAATTACATATTAATGTAAACAATTTTAACTACCCTGTTAATGCCATAGTGATTGGTGCCTCTTTTCACTGTATGTAAGATGCCATTGTCCCTGTAGTGTCAAAATGTAACTCAGTTAGTTGTCAACGTGCCTCTGTCTCTTCTACTTTACTTCTAGATGCCCAGTGTCCATCCAATGGCCACTACGAGCTTTGCACCAGTGGCTGTCCAGGATCATGTCCTAATCTCTCTGTACCATCTGGCTGTGGAGCTCAGTGCATGGAAGGATGTATCTGCGAGAAGGGGTTTGCTCTAAGCGGAGATAAATGTGTGCCTCTGGCCCAGTGTGGTTGTCCGTATGAGGGTCAATACTATCGGCACGGACAAGTGTTCTACCCCGATGGGCTTTGCCAGCAAGAATGCATCTGTAATGGCACGGTATGAATAATAAGACCTTAGAATGGCAATTTAGGCGATTTAGGCTTGGTCCTAGGTTGAGCCTCTTGAGCTGTAATTTTACTTACATAAAATATAGTGCACATATCATTTATTTGATTTTAATTGTATTTCTGTGTATGTACATTGTCTTTTGTTTGCAACTTCTATGACATGATGCTACTCTCGTTACAAGGCCTCCCTTGAAAAATAAATGTTTAAACCTTAATGGGACTACCTGGTTAAATAAATGTTCAATTCAAATTAAACGCATAAAAAATGGTTAAGCTAACATGTCATTAATTTTAGGTGCAATGTAAGAAGTTTTCTTGTGGACCGTACGAGAGGTGCGAAGTGAAGAGCGGTGTTCGTTCATGTCAGCCTTTTGGAAAAGGAGTCTGCTCCATCTCTGGTGACCCTCATTACAACACCTTTGACAACAGCACCTATGACTTCCAAGGCACGTGCACATACACCGCAGCTGAAGCCTGCCATCTGAACGGCACACGGCT
>OMKK01041731.1:0-18443 GCA_900302305.1 Polymixia japonica | reverse complement strand
AATGGCAGCTCCACCCCTGGAACCAAAGTGTTTTACTACTGTAAAAAAGGAGTTTATGACAAGAAAACCAATAATGTCTCATTGTGTACAATTTATGGTTACTGGACGAAGCCAAACATCTCATGCAAAGGTAACAGACACACACAAATTGTTATTGTAGTTGCTATTTTGTTCAGTTACTGTCCAGTTATTAACTTGGTTTATAATCAACGTACAAGTCTAATGTCCTGTCAAATCTCCAAAGTGTACAGCACAGTGGCTCCAAGCACTTTTTGTTTCACAGTTATCAGTCGGTGGAAACAGTCTCTCCCTGCAAATCAACTGTCAAAACAAAGCCACTTTTAAGAAGGAAGTCAGAGCGTTTTTATGGGATAAACGGAGAAGTAGTCAGCATTAATATAGACTTTTTCCCCTCAGCATGTAGTTAGACTTGTTAGTTTTTTATCTACATGTATGATTGTCTGCTGTTCCTTTCTGTCACTTTAACGCCACATTGCTTGTCCTGTCTTTTCTGTATGTTGTTGCTTGTTCTATATATAATGTCCTGCTCTGCTGCCGTACTCGTGATGTCTGTGCTTGTTCAATGTGCCTGTGTTTTTAATATGTAGCTGTTGATGTGATGTTTATTTGTTTCCATCAAGGACCACAATGGAAATAAGTGTTTTAATTAATACTTGTGCTATCCTCTGGGGTCAAATATGCATTAAGTGTTTTTATCAGGTATGTTTTCGTTTGTTTTTCCCAAATGTATTCAATTCAATTTCCTGTCTCAGAGATATCATGTGGGGATCCTCCTATACTGCCCCATACTGGGCAATTATGGAATGGCAGCTCCACCCCTGGAACCAAAGTGTTTTACTACTGTAAAAAAGGAGTTTATGACAAGAAAACCAATAATGTCTCATTGTGTACAAGTTATGGTTACTGGACGAAGCCAAACATCTCATGCAAAGGTAACAGCTTACTTCAATATGTTGACACACAAATTGTTGTTGTAGTTGCTGCTGTTTTGTTCAGTTACTGTCCAGTTAAGTCTGCAATGTCATGTTTCTGAAACCCAGGGAAAATTAAAAGGAGAGTGGAAAGTTCAATCACCTTAAAGAGTAACTAAACCCCAGACCATTTTTTCAGGGTTTGCCGCCATCTAAAGGTTAAACGCATGTTATTACAATGGCAATCATCTATTGGTTGATCTTGGTGCCCTGTGATGTAGGCATCCATTGACAAACAGGTAACATGACATCACAGGGCACCAAGAATCTTTTAGATGTTCAACGTTTAGATGGTGGCAGACCCTGATGAAATGGTCTGGGTTTCAGTTACTCTTTAATCATTTTTTTTCTTGTTTATTGAGACAGTGGGGAAGTGGTAAAGGAGATAAAGTACGGGAGACACAAGAAAGAAAGATCTGGTAGGATTTGATCCTAGACCAGTGGAAGCATTACATGTGGCTCCAGGGGCCAGGGACATAACCGCTTTTGAACACTGACTACATTTTATAATGCAGGAACGTTTCCAAATACTCCTATTGTTACACAGGCTAACACAATTTCCATCTCCCTTTAGTGGTTGACTGCGGTGTGCCCCCTGACATTCCTCATGCATTTACATTGTGGAATAAAAGCTCCAAGGTGGGCTCTCAGGTGGTTTATCAATGTAACCCTGGATATTACAACCTCGGAGAGGGAAATGTATCAGTTTGTACCATCAATGGAGAGTGGGATGGGGCGTCATTGCTCTGTCAAGGTGGTAATGACATTCTTTGAACCATCATAACATTGATTTAGGATGGCCACTTTTGAAAATGTAGTCCATCAAAGATGACTCACTACCTGATTGTAATGGTAACCAGTAATGTTATTCATTGAAACACTACAGTAATATGAATACGTTCAGAAACTCTTACTTCCAGTACCTATAGAATGCTGTTAAATGAACAATCAATTTAAAATTGAAGACTGTAATTGAAACAGGGCTGGTATTATTGTCATCATCCCCAGCATTAACAACTATCATTTCAAGATTGGTGAAATTATGATAGAGTCTATAATCTTATAAATGCCCCTTTCCCTTTAAATGTGTTTCTGGGTAATGACTGATTTCAAGTACCTGTAATCTGATTGCTGTGTTTTAGTTGTTAACTCTTTGAGGCCAAAGTATCATAATATCACTGACCATGAAATTACTTCACCGTTTTTGTTGTAGAAATCAAATGTGGAGAACCTGTTTTTAAACCACATACTAAAGTACTATGGGACAACACATCACACATTGGCAGTGTGGTGTATTATCAATGTGATGAAGGATATTATACTATGAGTGTGAACAACTACTCAGTGTGTGGAGAGACTGGACTTTGGGAGGATATTGACCTATGGTGTGAAGGTGCAACTTTTGATGGCCATTAAATGGACAAACTATAGTTAAACTGCATTTGCTGTAATTTCCACAAATAAATGAAAAATATCTGTATCTCATTAATAATACTTTATAACTAAGTCTTTGTTAATGTTACATATTTGAGGTGTGAAAACGACACTGCATACTTTACTTTGCTTCTGAGGTGTATCACTTTATGGACACATTGATGGACACACTGACGGACACATTGAAACAGTTTTTCTAGCCACGATGCACCTTGGGATATACATCCTATACACCTTAGGAGCAAAGTACAGAGTGCAAGACCTGTTTTCTTTACATTTTAGATTCCATCCGACACTTGTGATTGACGGTTGGGACATGCTTGTGTTTGTTCTTGGTACGCCTGTCAAAGATACATAACCTGCGCTAATTAATTTCCGTGTGCAGAAATAAGCTGTGGCCCCCCACTAACTCTTCCCCATACTAACCTGGTGTGGGACCGTACCAGTAGACCGGGCAGCGAGGTGGTGTATGAGTGTGTGGATGGATTTTACCAGGAGAGAGGGCACGGTATTTCAACATGTTCAAAAACAGGAGAGTGGGGGAAAGTATCTATAAAATGCAAAGGTATAGTAACAATCTCTGCTCATAGAACTGAATTCTAATGGTGGGATCCACATATGAGATAATCTTTGGACATAGGCTGTTTTGTTGTTGACTCATTAACTGAGTTCATAATTATTTGATCTTCTACTCTGTTTCTGTTTCTGTTTTGTAGCAGTGGTGTTTTGAGGTAGTTTTTGGATTTGGTTCCAGGTTTTTTCCTGTTTTGGTTTTATGTTTTCACTATGTTTATACACATGAATGGTTTTGAGGAACATTTAGCTAAATTATGTTGTTTTATAAATTTCACATTCACTCCAGTCACGTTGGTAGTTTTCTTAGTGTGGTGGCACTCAATAAATAGAGGAAATGCTAAATGCAGTTTTTTATTTTATTTTGATGGACATGCTGTGATTGTAATTCAGTCTGTGATGGTTTTCAACCAGATGAGGACAGTGTGACATTGGAGGCGTCTGGGAAACCAAACCATGATAGACATGGATATGTACACGATATAGATGACCACCAGTACAAAGCCTCACAATTTCACATTGATAGTTTTATAATTCACCTTTGTGCATTTGCTTGTATCTTTTTGAATCTTGTATCACTTTTTGTATCACTAATTGCCTGTGTTGGATATTCAGTTATTTTTCTCAGTCAACCTACCGATCACTCAATCAGCCCTAATGTTTTCCCAGCTAAATGTGGCCCAGCTCCGTTCCTGGCCAACTCAGAGGTGGTGTGGCACAACAGAAGTGTGGTGGTGTATCGCTGTGTGGACGGATATCACAGCTGGAGGGGGAGCAAGGTGTCGGTGTGTGGCAACACTGGGGTGTGGCACGAGGCCACGCTGAGGTGCATAGGTGAGTAAGAAATAACATTATTATGACATTATTATGCCCATACGGTGTTTTATTCAAAGTAGTTTAGGTATTGTAAAGAGAATGGGCAGCTAGTTAGAAAAATCAAACATGTTAAGGCAAGACTGATCAATGGCCTTTTATTATGAGAAGCTTGGCAAGAAAGAATCAAAACTTCCTGTCTCCAATTGGAGTCACTTTTACTTGTTTGATTGCTCATTCCTCACAAGCCGCTCAGCCAACAAACATGTTTGGGACTTGGGCCGTTCCGCTGTGCGTGAGATCTTCCTCTTGCTATTATTAAACACACTGAGCGGGAGGTCTTTGTCTCTGGTGAGCTCCAGCTAACTACCCAGGGTGCACCAGATGAACACCAGTGGGTGAAAATGCTGCCCTTCACCCCAGTGCCCCTCAGCCCAGTATGTTTTGTAAGTAAAAGACTTAACATAATGTTATTTTTATTCTGACAGAAATCAAGCCAGTTATCAATGACTTGGTTGTTTTTAATGAGAAATGTCTGCAGTGGAAAGCAGAGAAGTATGAAGAAGATACTGAAACTTACAAGGTAAGACAGGACTTTATTTGGTTTAGCCCACTATATCTTTGTGCAATGTTCATCTGCTAGTGTCTATTATGTATTTGGTTTTCATAAAATTAGCCTTTAGTCTAGAGTCATACAAATACATTCAATAAGTATGGTAAAATTAAACATAAAATATAACATGAGCAATAAAGTTCAAGTAAAGCCAGTGAATCTTTAGTTATTTGTTAACAGGATATTATATGCAATTATGTAATTGCCAACCATTATATGTATATAAGGAGGGTTTTGCAGAACATGCGTGCTCTTTGTATGAAGGTGAAGTGACGAATGTCGACAGTTACAAACATTTACACACCTGGGAGCTGCCCAGTACAACCACAGTCTTCTACCGTTGGTCCCAGGGAGCTGCCCAGTACAACCACAGTCTTCTACTGTTGATCACAGGGAGCTGCCCAGTACAACCACAGTCTTCTACTGTTGGTCCCAGGGAGCTGCCCAGTACAACCACAGTCTTCTACTGTTGATCACAGGGAGCTGCCCAGTACAACCACAGTCTTCTACTGTTGGTCCCAGGGAGCTGCCCAGTACAACCACAGTCTTCTACTGTTGATCACAGGGAGCTGCCCAGTAGAACCACAGTCTTCTACTGTTGGTCACAGGGAGCTGCCCAGTACTTTCTGGTCACAAGCCTGCACCTCTAAACTTTAGGGTACCACTGCCACCATCCCAGTAATGTGATATGTTCTGTGTAACTGGCACAGGTGATATATATGGGATCCAGAGAGTACCAGAGGTCTTTTCATGATAGAAGGAAGCGATTTCTCAGATCCAAGGCTGACCAACTGGAACTCTGTCTCAATCTGCTCCCTGTCACAAACTACACCATCTCCATCACTGCGGTGTCTGCCAGATTCACAGCTGATGTGACAACTAACACCAGTTTGCAAGGTATTGCTGAGTAGGTAACCCCGCATTCACTGTGGTCATCAGAGTTGGAGAGCAATTGGATTGGAACATCTGTCAGGATTGTGGTAATCTGATTACAAAGATACAATGAGATCTGATGCAGTAAATGTAAAACCATATTAATTGCACTATAGGTACTCTGAAAAGAAAGTAAGTGATTACATTTCATGCCTTTTTAGATTTGATTTAATTTAGTTTAAATCTTAGTGTTAAAACAATGGTTAATACTGGTTATAAATGATAACACATTTTGGCTGTGAATTGAAATTAATTGGATTTTGGAGATAAGAAGTCCAATAATAACTGAAACTAATCAGATTACATAACATATTCCAACGTATTGTGTTACCAATTACAGTGTTAAGCAAACATTGCATTTTGAAAGTTATCTTCCCAACGTTACTAATATATAGAAACATATCAGAGTGTGCATATATTGAGATTGAAATTATGAGTTTTAATCTGAAATACAGCATCCATCATTTAAAAAAAATATCCCACACCTTTCCTAACCAAATTATTTCTTGCATGAAAGTTAACTCACTGACTTAATTGGCAATTTGGAGACATTTGTCTCTGAAACAACGTTTTGGTGAATATAATCGTTCAGTGAATATATTACTGAGCAATGTACATTACATAACATTTTTGCTCAAAAATGGAAGGACAGCAATGTGGAGTGAAACTCTTCAAAGGTTATCTCAAACAGTTATCCAAAAACAAACAAGAACCAATATATATTATCCCTCCTCATTTACAGTACCTGAAGCACCAGTTATCTACTACAGAGAAGTTGAAACTCCACTGCCTACTTTAAGCCTGCAGAGATTAACCAACACTATGGACCCGATAAGGTAACAGCTGACATGTCGAGGGGTAAGATCTCAGACTTGAGGGAGTCAGGTGGGCATGTCAGCTAGGTCAACTCAGCCTACAATACATGATAGTTTAACGAGTCTCCTTGGTGACATTAAGTATTACACAAACACAGAGTGAAAGCAAATTAAGGACTGATATTCAAATGCTATCAATTTAATTTACTTTTGAAGCACTGAGTGGGTAATTATCGGTACGTTTCAGAAATGGATAGCCTTTGGGGATAAAACCTTTAAACATTGATTTTTGTTTTATTGTTTTGGTAGTTTGTACCAAGTGTTTGTGCTGCCAGTAGAGAGGACTATACTATTCGACTGTACATCCCCTGGGATCCCAGACTTCTCCAGCAGAAGGAAGTCCCTTGGACAGTACGTCACTGCACAGATCAAAGTCAGCCATGTTGGGACAGAGATGAACTTTACTGTAGGGGATGGACTCTACTATGATGGCTTCTTTAATGCGCCACTCAAGAATGGCGGAGACTATTACATCATCCTGCGAGTTGTCAGTCAGTGGAAAGAGGTGGGCTCAGTTGATTGTTATTGACTCTGTGTATGAGATTCTATCGTATTTCCATCAAATCTGAGCGGAACTAAAGAGTTAAAAATGTATTTATGTGCACATATAAAAGTAATGAATCTTATAAAAACAATTCAGAGCTTGAACTAATTAGTTGTGGTGTAAGATCCTGAATGTTTTCATTTAACTCTTTCCTAGGCTTTTAAAAGTTCCTGCGTTCTATGGGCAAAAGTGCGAGGTAAGAATATGCAGTTATTCATTACAGTGTGCCACTCCAATCTGCAACCAACCAGTATTATTACATACGCACACACACACACACACACACACACACACACACACACACACACACACACACACACAAACATACGTATAGCTTAAAAGTAACTTTGATCTTGCTATTCCAGGTACATCCTATGTTATGAAGATTTCATCATTGTCAGCTAGTGGATCAATAGGATTGGTTTCCTTGATCATTTTGGCTGGATACAGTTACACCTGGTAAGAAAGATATTAACACAAGATAGACACAGGCAGGGATTTACTGGAGGTAAACACACCTAAACTTAGTTTACAGATGTTTTTAATGTCTTGATTTTCTTGTGTCTTGTTTTCTCCAGGTTTTGCAAGAAGACGTGATACCTCTAACTCCTCTTCATACAGATGTTCTATAGTTTTATATAAAAGAGTAAAACCTGAATTTATCTTCCCACATTTCATTTTGTAAAAAAAACTTGATGTTCTGTATTTTTTCCTGTTATCACTGACAGTAAATTCTTATTAGTATTTGTAAGTATAATAAGTGGTCCAATGAAAATGGATCCTTAGTTATATACAATTTGTGGCCCTTTGATCACCTGTATATAATAATAAAACTTTAAATTACAATGTTCTGCACCTCTTGTGCTGTGCTGTAAACACACCTAAACTTAGTTTACAGATGTTTTTCTTTATGAAAGCCAGTTTCTCCTCCTTTTCATGTCCATCTCATCAAGCATACAATTAATAACGTTTCATGAAAAAGAGCATTAAAGTCTGAATTTATCTTCCCACATTTCATTTTGTACATTTTGTAAAAAAAAACTACTGTTCTGTATTTTTTCCTGTTATCACTGACAGTAAATTATTATCAGTATTTGTAAGTATGTGTAAGTGGTCCAATGAAAAAATGTGTAGCCTTTTGATCACCTATATATAATAATAAAATTTTAAATTACAATGTCCTGTACCTCTTGTGCTATGCTGTACATTATTAGTTGCAAAGACCTACCTACCTACCACAATTCCCCATGGAGATCATTAAAGTTTCATCCAATAATAATTTAATCTAAAATTGCAATTTAATCAACAAATCCCCCCCTTTCTTGCAGCCAGTCTTATTGATCAAGTTAGTGCTCTGCACCACAGTTTACTCTTGTAAACGGACTCTCAACAGATGGGGATTTGGGAAGTATCCCACTGATCTATTTCATGAAGCGGGAATACTAAGTTCATTTGTTCATTTGACCACTTTTTGCATGATAGGGTTTGTAGATATCTACATAACCCAGGAGGGAAAAGAATTTGAAACCATGGACACAAGTTAGGTAAAGCATGGGCACGATTTGTAGAACATGTATCATATGCTTGGATTATTTATGTATCATATGCTTGGATTATTTATAAACACAACTTCTTGGCTCTCAAATGACCCCATGACAACAAATAAAAGTAAAAAGTCGATAAATTAATATTATGATTGGTTGTGTTTATTTGTTAATGACATTTGCATTTACATTTATTAAAGAGGTACTGTACACTTAAACATGTTTTTTGAGCTGTAAACTAAATTATATGACTGTACTATGATAAAACACATCAATCCTGGTGTTAATATTATATCTTGTAAGGCAGCTGGATTCCCGAGATCACAAGTTCAAGTTTTCATCTTGTCAGGCTTCAAATTAATTGATTGTGGTCGAACCTCAGTTTTGCGGACCAATCAGCGTCCTATGAGTAACTATTGGCAGCTAGGGGCGTGGTTTATCCCGTGATAGACGGTGATAGACAGATGGTTAATCCAATCACCTGCCAAGTATTTTTTTTGAAAGCGCCTGCCCTTTTCCAATGAAGACTGTGCAGCGAACCATCTGGCGTGTCAGGTTAGTTAATATTGACATTGACACCAAATTTATAAAAATCTGCATTTCATGGGTTGAAAATGGCTCAACACGCCATCTGCTGTTTTAAATCAGCCTGAGCCTTGCAAGGCCAATGCTGACTATAGAGACGACCGTTTTGGTCCCCCTTCCCTCCTGCCTCACACATCCACACACAACCCCCGACAGCTTTTAGGCCTCAGTTCTTCTGTTTCTACTGAAGAAATGCTGCCTGCATGTGTATGTTTGCTCAGTACTCTAGTTGTGTAGGAGGAGACTGGATTCCTAAGGGCGGGGAGCCCTCTACTGGTTTGTTTAGCAAAATAAAGATTCCCAAAGTCTTTATTTTGGTTTGTTTACCAAAATAAAGATTTTGAAAGCCATACACCACAGTGTTGCAGTACCTTGCAGTTGTTACAGGTTGACCCCCCCAGTTGTGTATATAATTTTCTGCACTGTACCTTTAAATGGGTGCCTTTCACTTCCGGGTCATCTGTCTCCGCCCCTTCCACATTTTCAGACGAGATTTTGGTCTCGACAAATAAACTAGCCTGAATAGGCTTGTTTACTAGGCGATATCAGGTAAACGGAGTTTTGTTAATATCAGTGTAGGCGAAAACAGTGTACAATAGCTGTTTGGTATCAAATAGTCTTTGGTGTGTGCTGAATATTCGAGTAATATGCCGAAACAGAATACACAGACGGTCAATAGTCTTTGCATCATTGCACTGACTGTGATTCAAGACAAAAAAGCGGGAGAAACATCCAAAATAGTTTATTTGTGTATCACTAATACGCTAACGTTTGGCTGCTTTTTCACAATGGATGATACAGTCTATGTTTGTAACGAACAGGTTTACTGCTGCAAGTGGTCCTAAGTCTACAATGGCCCAGAACCAGGTGATCCTCCAGTTCCGCTTCGCTACCTTTGGGGACTCCATGCTGCAGAAGATGAACCACCTGCGCCACCAGAAGCGCTTCTGTGATGTTACCGTGCGTATCAACCAACTGGAGGTCCCTGGTCACAAGGTGGTGTTTGCAGCCGGGTCCTCCTTCTTGAGAGACCAGTTCATTCTTCAGCAGGACGCCGGGGAGGTCCAGATCTCCATGATCCAGGAGGCAGAGGTGGGACGGCAGCTGCTACTATCGTGCTACACCGGCCAGCTGGAGTTCCCGGAGCTGGAGCTCGTCCATTACCTGACGGTGGCCAGCTTCCTCCAGATGGGCCACATTGTGGAGCAGTGCACCCAGGCCCTCAGCAAGTTCATTAAACCTCAGCCTCCACGCCAGCTGGGGGTGGATGTAGATATGGGGAGAGAGAGTAGGGAGGAGGGTATGTCCTCCCATCCCCAGAGAGAACAAGAGAACTCTCAAAAGCAGACTGTCCATAAGGAGAAGGGGCTGGTTGAGCAGGTGGATGATGATGATGATGATTATGAGGACGAGGTGGAGGAGGAGAATGTTGATGATGATGATGATGATGATGATGATAATGATGTGATTATACAGCCTAAAACCTCTCTCCAGGCCCTGAGCAGACATTCCCGGCAGGGTACAGCAGAGAGTGACATCACCATAGTGAAGGTGGAGTCCGTGTCTGACGTGCCAGAAAACTCCATCGCTGGTCACTTCCCTACTAGTGCCCCCGCTGCCCTGAACTCCCCGGAACCCCAGCACTCCCTCATCAATTCCACTGTGGACACCCGCGGTGGCGAGCTGGCAGTGCCACCTATGCCAGGCTACCCTCTCAGTCCTGCTCCTCTGTCCCCGCCTGCAGGGAAACACTTCACCCAGGGCAGCGGGCACCAGAGAAACTACGACAAGCCCCTCCAGTGGTACCACCAGTGCCCCAAGTGTTCCCGCGTCTTCCGTCAGCTGGAGAACTACGCCAACCACCTCAAGATGCACAAGCTGTTCATGTGCCTCCTGTGTGGCAAGACCTTCACGCAGAAGGGCAACCTGCATCGGCACATGCGTGTCCATGCCGGCATCAAACCCTTCCAGTGTAAGATCTGCGGTAAGACCTTCACTCAGAAGTGTTCTTTGCAGGACCATCTAAACCTACACAGCGGAGACAAGCCCCACCGCTGTAACTACTGTGACATGGTGTTCGCTCACAAGCCTGTTCTTCGCAAGCACCTCAAACAGATCCACGGTAAGAACAGTTTTGACAACGCTAACGAACGCAGCCTACACGACGGTGGGCTTGACTTTTGAGTGCAGTGGAACATGAGACCTGTGGAACTTTTACACTTTTTTTTATATGCATCAGTCACTACAGAAGGCCAAATCATTATGACATTGACTTTGTAACCAGGAGAGGCACCGTTCAGATGGATCATTTGTAAACTGAATTGAATTTACAGTACAAAAAATGTAAATGGTTTATATGTAGCTTTAGCATAAACCCCATGAATGGAATATGTTTATAGGGAGGAGAAGCCAGCAACCGGAATGGCAGCAAAAGAGATGAGAATGATTTGACTGCCAATATGCAGAGCAGTGAACAGGATGATTGGTTATCAGAAAACTGTGAGAACGTCAGCCTAATCTTGATTGGTTAAACTGGGAGGGGGAAAGCATGTGAGAGAAGTCATCTTCCTGGTTCACCTTTTGCAGGAGGTTCAATATTATGGACCATATTTTGTGATTATTCTGATCATTTTAGTTTTATTATGAAATGCCTTCATATCATACTTGAAAGTTCAGCACTGAAACACAAATTTTGTATAAATTATACAAATATTTACTGAATATTGTTATGTTAAATTCATGAATTAACATAACCGGTTCTTGTATACTTTGTCAAATGAAAAATAATCTAAAATGGAAAGTCATCCATTTGAATATTGTGTGTACAGTCTACTGTTGGCCTATATATGTGAATGTGAACAAAATGTATTTTTAAACTGAAAGAAGCTTGAAATTAAAAGAGGATATGTGTTTAAACAGTTTTGGCCCAACATTTTAATGAAGGCAAGCTATGCCAAGTTGTCAATACTGCAAAACGGAATGCCAAAGTGTCTATATGAACTCTTTTTATATGATTATACAGCAGTGGTACAATCAGACCAAAGTGACATTGCATCTTTTGTCTGTCCCAGAAGTCAATGCCTGTTATGAAATAAAAGTGGACTACAAATGTTGTAGAAGTTGTATTCATTGTGTTCTGTTATCAGTTATCATACAGTATTGGTCTAAATACAGTGTGTAGAAAATATGAACTTCTCTTCATCTGCATTCATCCTTGATGACTGAAGTGGATTTGATATGTGAAATTGATGAAGTTAGTTAAGAATGAATCCATACAGCAAAACTAGAAAGTAAGCTCTGTTGTTTGGTGCAAAGGTGTCATTTGTATGTTTGATTTCGAACGGTCTACTGTTTCCAAAGAGTTGTTAACGTAATCTTTACTGTGTTCGTTGGTTGGCTGGTTGGGGCCAACCGCTACGACATGAAGGAGAACAACTCAGAGAAGAAGGTGGAGTCCAACCAAGACAAGCTGCAGGGAACAATAAAGATAACCAACTGTATTGTAGAAAAGCATCTCCTATTATCTAGATCGCTGGTCAGATGTACTGTAATAAAGAATTTGCATTCTGATAGTCGGATGCAAATGTAGACGAGATGTTAAACAATGGTCTCATTCTCCTCTTTCGGTATATTCTCTATCTTTTGTAGATGAGAGCGTACCAGATTAGTTCACCAGAGAAGAGTTTATGAGACATCAAGCCTATGTCTAAAGAGCAATGCAAGGTTAGCATACTGTCATTGTTTTCCTAAGGTGACAAATGCATCCCCTGATTGTAAACTGTGTCACAGTTTTAAATTGTGTATATGATGTGCTACAGTCACCAGGAGGACACAGGACGTCCGAAAAACCACTGTGGCAGTGCGACCAGTACCAGCCTCTTCCCAGTCGCAGACTTCAGCAACCCTGCCAGGTCATCCAGCCTAGTGTCTGTGTGGTTGCCGTGGTTCCCCACCCATCCCCAGGAACAGCTGTGCTGCAGGCGAAGCTGGGACCTCTGTATCACCACCTCCTCTACAGCTGCTGCCGTGTCTGTCCCTGCTAGAGGCTGGTCATTTGTACCTGGACCCTCACTTTCAGCTGCCTGAGGAGAAAGAACATTTTACACACAGTGTCCTTGCAGTGGAGTTAGCAATGTCTTTACTCACACCTTAATGTGTTCAGCAGAGCTCAGGTGGAGGCCTCACTGTGACCTTCAGGTTCCTGGGTCGGTGGTGTTAACTTGCCTCCCACGTAGATGAGTCCAGCTCTGTGGTGGAGTGTGGAGTATCTGGTTGGGTCTGTAAATGCCTTAACATGCAAATTCTTTGCTGTAACTACATACGCTGCTCTTTTTAAAGAATCCGTCTTGATGGAATCGCTATCAGCTGTCCGCTATGTCTAACTTTTAAAAAGTTGGAGGTCGATAGGTTTTAGCTTGTTTCATAGCTAAAACCTATGTTTCATTCATCATATTTGAGCAATTATTGAGCTAAGTAGATACTCCACATAACATCATCAAAGAAACCAGGATGAAAGGCTAATATCCCTCATTGCTGTAAATACAGACTTGTAGAAATATACTTATAGAAAGTATTTCCTTTTTTCCATTAATGCTCTACTAGTTATTGAAGTCTCAGGTTCCAATATTATCCTTGCAAATTTAATTAAGTGAAATGCTATTCTTAAATTGTTTTGATTTTCTAAACTTAGGAATCAAATTAACAATAACAAATTCTTTTTTAATTGATTTTATTTTTCAAGATAGATAGATACATACATATACTGTATATACACAGAAAGCAACAGCTAATTCACCAGTATTCACTGTATTACTGTAACACTGATGGTGTCTGTGCATGTTTACTTTATTTCTGTAGTGAAATATATGAATCAATGTCACCAAGTCACATTTTGGAGAGTGTAGTTAAAACGTAATGGGTGTTATTGTCCAGTTAGTATGTTTTAACCTACTATCAGTCCAAGACAAGTGGAATGGGATCAAAGAGATGTTAAGGCAATGAACACTTCATGATTTGAATACTATCTGACCTGATAGGAGATGGTATGTCTTTACTGAACATTATTGTACATTGGAATATAGTACAGCCATGAGCAAGGACACGGGCTGCTGCCAAAGCTTGCTGCACTATGTCTTTGATTATGAGACGCCCAAAACACTGGTTATTCAAAACAAAGGAGTGGGATTTGTGTTCAGATTCACCCAGTTTCTGATCCTCGTTTATGTGGTGGGGTAAGTAAGGCTTGACTTTGACTCATGCAAAGAGTTGCACCATGTCTGTTTTGTAGATTGTAGTTATATTAGGCCAGTTTTACCCAACTGGTGGGTCGGCACGACCAAAAAATGGGTTGCTAGCTATTCTCACAGAGTAAGAACAACTTAGACTGGGGAACAATGTGTTATCTAGTTTATTGTCATTACTGGCAAAAACCAGTTATAAACCACTGATGTAATAAACTATACTGTAGGCCTGTAGCCAAGTATGACTTTTTTCTGTAGTTTGATTTGAATGTTTAAACTGTCACACTGCCCACTGTTAACTTGTTAGGTACGTATGTGTGGTTCAGAAGGCCTACCAGGAGACAGACAGTGTCATTAGTACCACCACTACCAAAGTGAAAGGCAATATCTTCACCAACACATCTGGCCTGGAGCCCCGTTTTTGGGATGTGGCTGATTATGTTATTCCCCCTCAGGTATTTGAGTTTGCTGATCACCATTACAACACACACACACACACACACACACACACACACACACAGATACGTTCTTAATAATTATATTGCCTCATCTCTCATCATTCATGGACTATACACATGCTTTTAAGCATATTAAGTGATAAACCTATTTTGCAAGGCAAAATATCTATATCCAATATCATGACTGTGAGGAAGACCCTTTTCAATGACCTTGTGAATTCATCACTCTCTTTTGTCTTTCAGGGTGATCATTCATTTGTTGTATTGACAAACATCATTGTCACCTCCAATCAAACTCAATCATACTGTCCTGAGGTGAGTAACTGATAGTATGTCTATTCCTCCTCTGATAAATGTAAGACAAGCCTATGTTATGTTTGGATCCTGATAAATGAACTCACATGTTGATAATGGATATCTCTCCTCCAGCTTCCAAGCCCATCCACCACTTGCGATGATGACTGTAACTGCACAGAAGGACTAAGTGATCCTCGAGCCAATGGTAGGCCTTCCGCAGTAGAGGATATCAGATGATGGATGTGATTTCAAAGATCTCACTTTCAAAACAAAAGTAGATGTGCTTTTTAATGGGTCAACGTTATATTGCTGCTTACCATTTACTATGAAAACAAATCAAGTCATTTGATCTAATATGCAACAAACATTTGATACTTATTTTCCATTAAGGTGTACAGACAGGGCTATGCGTGAACTATTCAGATACTGTCCAGACCTGTGAGGTGCTATCTTGGTGTCCTCTTGAAATAGACACTAAGCTACCTGAGTAAGAACATATGTAATCTTATTTTGGTGTATAATGTATTTTCAGTGTTAGTTCTTACTGTGTCATGACACACGTCTACTCTGTCTCACAGACATGCACTGCTGGGTGCAGCGGAGGACTTCACTGTGTTGATCAAAAACAGTGTAACGTACCCAAAGTTCAACTTTCACAGGTTAGTGTTGATGAATGTTTAGTTTTCTTCAGCAATGACATGTAAAAGAAATATTTAAGAAAGCTAAGGAGAGAGGTACATGCGCTTGCCATTGTATGTCCCCTGTGCTAAGCATGCTCAATATTGCCATAGTATGCTATTACATTCTACATATATCTGCCTTTTCCCCCTCCAGAAGAAACATCATGCCACACATTAACTCCTCTTACTTGAAGAAGTGTGAATTCAATCGTACAACAGATCCTCACTGTCCCATATTCCGCCTCAAACACATGGTTTCAGAGGCTGGAGAGGACTTTCAAACCATGGCTGTCAAGGTAGGATCAGAGTTAAAGATTTATACCTCTGTGGCCTACCCAGAGGCCTACTAGTTCCCCCATCCTTAAAATGTCCCTCACCACATTAAAAGGTGAAGGTGTTATACTGTATCTCTATATATTGAACTTGGATGATCCATCTTAAATAATGACTTGAGTTTATGACCTTGATTATGTTTGTGATGAAGGGAGGCATCCTTGGTATTCTTATTGACTGGAGCTGTGACCTGGATTGGTGGGCAGGTAAATGTTATCCCAAGTACAGCTTCCGAAGGCTGGATAACAAAAACCCTGAGAATAATGTGGCACCTGGATACAACTTCAGGTGTGATAACTTTAGACAGAGATGTAATAATTATTACAGTGTTGAATCAAAATGACAAAATGTTTTGCTTTAACAGGTTCGCAAAATACTATAACACCCCAGATGGAAGGGAAACAAGAACCTTGATAAAAGCATATGGAATCCGCTTTGATGTCATTGTTTTTGGAACTGTGAGGCTAGAATACATCTTGCCATTGTAACTGTTTCACGTCTATTGTAAACGTTACTTTTTAAGATTCCACAACATATTTCTTCCAATTTTCTGTTGGAGATCCATTTACAGTAGCCATGCTTTCTATTTTATCTTGCAGGCAGGTAAATTTGGTATCGTACCAACTGTAGTAAACCTGGGTGCAGCACTTACATTCCTCAGTTTGGTATGTAGTCCTGTCTCTTTTTAACCATTCAGTCCTGAAACTCATTGTATATACTTGTATGTAAAACATGATGAAAACAGTTTTCTGGGGAATTTGATTATATGCAGAATTGCGTTTGTGTTAAAATATTTCCCCCAGGTGCCTGCAGTTTCTGACTGGTTTATGATGACATGCACAAGCAAAAAAGATACTTACAGCAAACAAAAAGTCACATATCTGAGAGATGATGCTGACAATGAATCAGTGAGCAGTTGATTTCCTCAATATTTTGTTTAATTATTTCCTATTTCTTATTGGACATGTTGTGTTAAATAAAATTGATTACCTGCTACTTGATGAAGTATTTATTGTATACATTCTCTTTATGATACAGGTGTCCATGAGCACCAGCTATGGAACTCAGTAGATGGTCACTGCAACTGGAAGTATTTCTGGGATTTTTCTTTTTTTTCTTCATGTAATCCCAACATACTCTGAAAATTAAATAAACAAATAGATCTCCACAAATGAATATAATCCTCGACGAGGTTCAGGAGGTAGAGCGGGTCGTCCAGTAATCAGAGGATCACTGGTTCGATCCCCGGCATCTCCTGGTAGCACGTCGAAGTGTCCTTGAGCAAGACACTGAACTGCTCTCGATGAGCAGGTTGGCACCTTGCACGGCTACCGCCGCCATCGATGTATGACTGTGTGTGTGAAAGGGTGAATGAGAGGCATGTAATGTAAAGCACTTTGAGTAGTCGCAAGACTAGAAAAGCGCTATATAAATGCAGTCCATTTACCATCCTCTGAATAAAATGACTCTCTAATGATAATCTTTAACTGACTGAAAAGTGCAATGACTTCTGACAATGTTTTTGAATGGTATGTCTTGTTCTATCTATCTATCTATCTATCTATCTATCTATCTATCTATCTATCTATCTATCTATCTATCTATCTATCTATCTATCTATCTATCTATCTATCTATCTATCTATCTATCTATCTATCTATCTATCTATCTATCTATCTATCTATCTAGTCTATCATTTGAGTATGTCCAACTACATCATACAATGTAACAGTGAACCCACCACACCACACGGGGGCGGTATAGTTTCAGCTCACAGGAATTACAGTGAACCAAACACACGGAGCTCATCATCACAACATGCTGGCTAACAAGCTAGCACACAAAAGAGAAGCAATCTAAGACATACGGCAACGATTTCAGCTATAGATGCGAAAACAGCGTAGCATTTGGTTATTCAACTTTTATGTCGATTTGGTCAATAAATTAGTCTAACGGTAGCAATGATGTCAGCTCGTAACCGGCTAACTTGATGAGCTAACCTTACCCATCTAGCAGCCGACTAGCCAGTATGCTAGTTAGCCAGGTCACTAAACTAGCAACCATGACAGTTTTCCTCTAGTTAGCACTGATGAGGCAATCCAGTCCTGGATTATCCACCGCAAAACAAGTCTGACTAACTTGTTTCTAAATTCAGTCTCCAGCTGTTAGATAGCTCCCCGTCTAACTTAAGAAGAATAAGCCCAGAATGACAGGTAAGTGCGACCACTTTGCTCTGCTATCAGCAGCACTAACCTATACACGTAACCCTGGTGATGTTGTAGTTACAATGTAACGCCTGTTTGTTTCAAATGTCTTTATGTTGTAGTTACAATGTAACGCCTGTTTGTTTCAAATGTCTTTATTTGGAATAGCCCCTTCATCGTTTTCCAGGGGGTCCATAGTACAGATAATACTTTTATAATGAACAAAACTAAACTAAACAGAGAAGACAAAACAAACTAAAAGACAGACAGGCAAAACAAACAACAAACAAGAGCAATAACAACCAAAATACAAAAAAAATCAGAG
>OMKK01041727.1:4722-17450 GCA_900302305.1 Polymixia japonica | reverse complement strand
GAGCTCACTCTTGGCGATGTCCACTCGGTTCCAGGCCACGGCCAGCTTCAGCTCCTCTGTATACTCACTGGCCTCACTGGACACCCGCTTACTGGCTGACCAGGCAAACACACACACACACACACACACACACACACACACACACACACACACACACACACAGTGGCAAGCAGCATTTATAAATACAATGACGGACACTGGACAGATAAAGTGGGGCAATGCTGGCAGATGCTACACACATACACACACACACATACACAAACATACGCAGTGTTTACCTCTAACCAGGGCTTTAAGGAGAACTGTATCAAAATCATCAGGCCCTTCCTGCTCCCCGTGGAACACTGTGATCAGATCACTGCTCTGATAAATATTCAGAATCTGGAGCGAGACAATGAGAGAGAGAAAGAAATAGAGAGAGAGAGAGAGACAGGGAGAGAGAGAAATAGAGCGAGACATGGAGAGAGAGAGACAGGAAGTGAGATGGGGAAAGATGCAAACAAGATTTGAGCACAACATAACTTTGTAATCATCCCTTCCATGGTATGTCACACGCACACACACACACACACACACACACACACACACACACACACACACACTCACTCACCCTGTCCACCAGTTTCTCCAGATCAGCTTCAGCTGGGAAGTACCTCTTGACCTTCTCGCGGGCCCTGTCACGGAGCTCTGCGCTGGGGCCCTCCACCCCCTCCCCCTCTGCCGGGGTAGAAGTTGGACTCATGGGTACAGAGGAGAGGTCTCGCAGAATCTCACTGATGAGGTCTGCAGCCGGGCCAGAACCTGACAGAACCAGCCAGGGGGTGCCTTTCCTCAGAGAGAGGTCCACTCTCTGAGACACGGAGAGAAAGAGAGAGAGATACAGAGAGAGAGAGAGAGAGAGTTCTGTTAATACAGTTTACTGAGGAAGCCAGTTTTGTTGCTACCTATAGGTGTATTTACTGGTCAGATTGTTGGATTTATAAAAATTAACAATTGCTGATAGAGAAAAACATTATATATGGTCTCCCACTTCCATTTAGCATTTTTAATTTTTTTTACAACAAACATTTTAACAGGTTTGTTAATGTATAGTGACCATATGACTGTAGAAATGAACATAGTGAAAATTGTGAAAAAGTAGATTACCAGTAGTTACCAGTAGTTACCAGTGGGATAATACATGAATGACATCACCTGCTCCTCCTTAGTCTTACTTGACTTATGTCATTTTTAATAATTTCATTTTATTTGAATTCATATTGAAAAATATACATCAGTCTTTTATAAACACAGTGTCAAGTGTTTACATGGCATGAATCATAAACAGGAAAATATTATGAAACAAGAATTTAGCAGATGTGTTGATTTAATAGACTGTTTGATTAACAGTGTCCCTGCCTTTAGCATCTTGGCTTCTCCTGAGATCAGCATGCACAACACTGGGATTTCAATACTGCCGCTACCTGTTACAACGAGACAAGAGGAAGGAGATGCAAGTTATTCTATAGTTAGAAAACAACCCACACAAATCCCACCCCAGTTTTCTGAAACCGAACCGAATTTGCTGAAACCAAAGTTCTACTTGGCTGTGAAAATGTAACATTTTCATTTTTGTAAAATGTGTAAAAATGTATGGTAGATACTCACTGACACAATGATATATTTCATTGTCGTTAGCATTTGTAGCAAGTACTGCTAAGACAACTGCATGACTAGGACGACACGCTGTCGGACTGATGGAATTAAAAGTGGTGCTCAAAGTTCAAAAGAGTTTTGCTTTATTTAGAGAGTGGGAAGGATAAAGAGGTGCAGACTAAGACAGGTGGCTCCAAAGATTATGGATTTATCCACTTAACCTGCACCTGGACACCACAATAACATTTAACAATAAGTTAAATCCACCGCGACCCTGACCAGGTAAGCGGTTTAGATAATTAATAATAAGTTAAATAGTTTAACCATGCCAGTTCTGAAGAAGGACATGTTCTGAAGATCTCTGTGGACAACATGGCAGCAGCCTCTCTTCCTTCAGGTTGCATGCTAGTAAACTCTTAATACATTTAAGATTTACTTCCTCTCATAAAGACCAATTTTCAGTATTCATGTTAGGAACCCTTTGTTCAACTTTGATGATATCAACATGTCACTATAATCAATAATAGTTTCCAGATGTAGCCCTGTATTCAGGACTGGAAAAGGTAAAAGGAACTTCCCATAATGCATTGCTGCACGATCATCCCAGTAGCTACACTATGTATCAGTGTTTCAGTCTCACAGTGTATCAGACTGTATGATTTGAATGTTGAAATCATGTCATGTAGCGTCTTTCTAAAATTTCTAAAATAATACATCCTGCACGCTACAATATAAAGTGTGGTTAGTCGACACCCATTTCACCCAATCATTTAATGGACTGGAATGGGGTGAGAGACCAGAAGCAATAACACATAGAAGCCTACCTTTCACGGGTGATCGCAAATTAAGGGCATTTTCACACCAAATTAGAATTTAATCATTTTTGTGCTGATGTGGGCATGAGTACCATTGTTCAAAAGCATTAAAAAAAAACAAACATTGTGTTTGTGTCCGAGATCTCACGGTTGTTACCGTAGGAACCATGAGGCAACTCCTCAGCATTGCCTCACTGGAACCATAACCTTGGTGAGGCATTTTGTAACTAAGGATTCAGAAATACCCTGCATGTCATTAGATGGTTATGACAGGTCACAGGTGGAGGTGTGAATTGGGCAGAGTGAAAAATATGCCCTTCTGAATGCGCAAATCTGACCCTTTGTGTCTATATTCTGCTTAACATTACTTTGATTGAGTTTATGCACACGTGACTATGCATGTTTTCTTCCTGTTCCTGTATGTGCATATATGGCTGTATGTCTGTCTCACCCCAGATGCCGGTGCGTTGGTGGGAAATGTAGTCCTCCAGGTTGGCACGGAAGGCCGTTTCTCCTCCCCGCCGGCCTACGCTCCCATCATCCACCAGGAGGAAGGCCTGGTAGTTGTTATCCAGGCAGCAGGAGTCACGTGACGTGTTTTGGACGTAGTAGCGGGCTGGGAAACTACCCTGAAAAAGAAACAGCGTTTTAGAATATAGCAGCCAGAAAAAAGAAAGACAAAAGAACAGAGAAAGAGAGAGATGAGTGGTATGATTGCAAAGAGGAATACGACACAAGGTAAAAACGAGAGAGAGAGAGAGAGAGAGAGAGAGAGAGAGAGAGAGAGAGAGAGAGTTCCCTTAGACAGTAACAAATAGCTGACTGACGAGGCCAGTTCTGTTGCTACCTGTCTGTGTTTTTACTGGTCAGATTGTGAGAGAGGTCGTGTGAGTTTATATGGATGAAGAGAACACCGTGTCAAGGGAAGGTTTAAAGGCATTCGCATACACACGTGAAAATATAACGTGTGTCAAAGTCATGTGAATTTGACATTAACACATGTGATTGTCCCTGTTCACATGTGGTTTTCCACACATTAATTGAATCACATGTGAAAAACCAAGAGGTAAAACACGTGTCCAAAATCACGTGGGAACATTCACAGGTGGTTTACATGTGGACAATGTTGAATCATGTGGGAATATTCACATGTGAAAAACTAAAACACGTGTCCAAAAACCACATGTGATAACACTCACATGTTGTTTTCCACATGTTTTTCACATGTTACTTCTTCATAAGGGATTACACCAGGTGATATCACTGATTCGTTAGCCCCTCTCTGGTTGAAGGTGTAGCTAATGAATAAATGGCTGGAATCAAGACCCATAATCTGTGGTGTCTACTGTATATAGCCAGGCATGACCGAATTGTTGACTTGCTATCCAAGTCCAGCGCGTCTATTCTCCAACCCTCTGTGATAACACACACTTTGTCCAACGTTGCCTGTTCACATTGTCCTGCTGCTAATGCCCTAGATACGTAATCAGTGCGGAGCTCAGAAAGGTAGCTTAAATTACCTTTACCTTTCTCATCAAGTTGCTATAGAACTAACTAGCTCAGCTTATTTATATATGATATGTTACAGTTACAGCTACTGCTACTGCTTTCCTACATGCTACCCCAGGCCATGTGATGATTCATCTCCCAAAGAGGAGCGTCAAGCGGTAGGAAGGATACTGCACAGTGTCAGCTATTAATGGCTTTGGTTAAATGTGCACAACTGTGCGTGTGCTAGCACGCATACCTCTGTGCATTTATACAAGCGACTGGTGGTGTGTGGTGGACGTCGGGGTTACCTGTGCATTGACAAGCTGCTGGCGGTTGTGCACTAGGCCCCAGGGAGGAAGCCCCAGAGCGATGACTTTCTTCTGGGAGAGAGAAGGAGCCGCTGCCCCGTGGTCCCTCACCGCCTCGCCCACGCAGCGGCCGACCCCTTCCCTCAGGCCCCCCGTCAAGATCCACGCCCCTGGGGGAGGAGGAGGAGGGGAGGAGATGAGGTTGAGGTCGAGCAGGTCAAATATTCAAAACATTCAAAATATGAAAAGAAACACGGAGGCGATAGAGTAGGAGAGGAGAGAGGGAAGGCAGAGGCTTGTTAAAATCATACGAGCAGCTAAACACAAAAAACATGGTTTCAAAATAAAACGCATGAAGACAGGAAGTTACACACACAAGGCAGGATTTCAAACACTCTATCAGAGCACTGCAAACATTCACATACGCACCCAAACATTCATTAAACACATGTAAAGACACACACAAAGAGACTACATAAATATATATAAATAAATAATCACTGACCAAGACACGTGCACACTTGCCAACACACACACACACACACACACACACACACACACACACACAACAGCGTCAACAACAACAACAACAGGGGCTAGCATGGCGTCCTCACCTGTACTCTGCGCAGCCCTGACCAGCCCATTCCTCAACACGTCTTTCACCCACGTTTTGACCTTCTCGTGACCTTCGCCCCCCACTACCGACACCACCAGGTTAGGTGAGGGCAAGCCCCAGTGGGCGGTCATCAGGGTGTAGATGATCTGAGGTGGTGTGTCGCAGGACAGGCGCAGGAACTGGACAGGAGGAGAGAGAGAGAGAAAGAAAAGAAGGCATGGAAATGTTACATTCTTACCACTGCTCAGTTTGGTGTAAAGGTACTTTATTGTGTCACATATACGCTGTACAGTGAAATTCTTCCTCTGCTTTTAACCCAGTGGGCAGCCGAGGCGCAGCGCCCGGGGACCAACTCCAGGCCTTGAGCCAGTGCCTTGGTCAGGGGCGCTGACTGGAGGATTAACCTAACAGACATGTTTTTAGATGGTGGGGGAAACCGGAGTACCCGGAGGAAACCCACGCAGACACGAGGAGAACATGCAAACTCCACACAGAAAGGACCTGGGCGGTCGGCCGGGGATTCGATCCCAGGACCTTCTTGCTGTGAGGCGACAATGCTAACCACTGCACCACCGTCAACTTGGTTGATTTCAATACTTTTTGAAAGTGTAACAGTATACAAGTGTGACTTATGAAATGGATTCAGTCAGCAGAGATTTTATGAATTGCAATATGCGCGGCCAAGTCCTGAGCCTTAGCAAGGTGGTGGAGAAATGGGATGAAAGAAGAAAAGATAAAACTGTCATCCCAGGATGTACCATCGCTGGTTCATCGCTAACTAACCTGTGTTAACCTAGCTAGCTACTACAGCCCTGGGGGACATTTAAGACTGAGAAACCTGCTTGATTAAAAGCTTACGCATTTGGTAGTTAAACGGTATAAGAACTTATTAGATTCTGAAAGTCATAGATGAAAGTTCTCTGACAAAAATCTCACAAACGCATGAGATTTCTCACAAACAGTTCCAAGATATTTAACGGCAACTGCAAAGCGAAGACTGTCTCACAAGCATGTGATGGATTTAGAGTATAGAACTGTACAGCATAAAGACAACAGAAATTCCTACAAATTAAGCCCTACTTTTACACAACATTAATATCCCCTCAACATATTGACTACATAAAGGGTAGCCTAAAAAGAAATATAAATCTAAATCAAATTACTCAACAGCCTCCATCGTGAGTTTATCATATTCTTTAAGGGCCATTCATTGGTATCATGAGGTGACATAAAAAAAAAGTTAGTTTACAGTAGTTATAAGAAGTGTCAGCCTGCGTCAGCCTGAGTCCTCCACTGGTTACCAGTATGACACTGAGCCAGGAGTTGTAATACTTTAATCAAGCAGCTGCCGTTGTGATTTAACTGTCTGAGAAAGTGTGTGTGTGTGTGTGTGTGTGTGTGTGTGTGTCTGTGTGTGCGGGTGTGTGTGTGTGTGCGTGTCTCTGTGTGTGTGTGTGTCTGTGTGTGTGTGTCTCTGTGTGTGCGTGCGTGCGCGTGTGCCTGTTGCTATGTGCCTTACATGGCTATGCCTGCGTCCAGCCCCAGCAAATTCCAGCTCTCCGAAGGCATCGGTGGGATACTCAGAGGAGTGCTGAGCGCTGTCCCACTGGCTGACGATGGCAGCTCCAAAATAGTCGCCCGTCGCAATCGAGCCGTGCGTCTCCCGCACACCCCCACACTGGCACAGACCTCCATTACTGACACACACACAAACCAACAGACAGTCACACAAACGCGTGCATTCATTGTTTACATCAGACAATTATAACTTTACAGTGTGCATAGGAGCACATAAAAAAAAGACTTTGTAAATACATGTTTGCGTGTAGCTGCACCGGTGTAAAAAGGATCAAGATTACCTGAAAGAGCTCTCGACAAAAGTGGTGCACACTCGTTTCTTGATGATCTTTGGGATCCAGCTCTGTGAGCAACAAGTAGAAGTAGTGACTGTTAGTAGGCGTGGGGCTGATGTTGACCCCAGTTGGGATGCTGATTCAAGTGAGAGGTGATGACAGGACCCTGCTTATGATACAGCTGTGAGTTAGACAATGTTATGCTGTCAGACCAATATACCAACAAACTAAGAAAACCAATATACCAGCAGACATACTACTAACAACCAAATGTTAACAGACCATTATAACAACAATGGAACAACAGTGGAAAGAGACACATTTACATACAAGCACCTCTGTAGGAATAGGTGTTTTTCTTAATAAGTGAGATAAAACAACATTTTAAGATACTAGCAAGTTTGGCTATATTTTTGCATAGTGTTTTAAGGACGTGAGCTGTGGAAACCTTGTGAGGACTTTTCTCATCTAATTGTCTCCTTCCCACACAGATTTTTGAATTTTGACTTCGATTTTGGACTTTGACCAAAATAGCTTTTTTTTGTTTTTTTACCCGGTATGGTTTGGAGGAGTTACACAGAGAAATCATCCACGTTGCTATGGACTGTACCTATAAGAATCTAAATGAGAGCTGTGGTTTTGGAAAGGAGCTGTGGAAATGCTGTGTGTGTGTGTGTGTGTGTGTGTGTTGTGTGTGTCCGACCTGCGGGCTCGTGTGCGCACTGTGATTACTACAAATGTGTTTGTTGTTGCAGGACTTCAAGGGATATCAGAGGTGTGTTGGATCCTAACACAGATCGCTGAGGTCATAGATCACATGACAGAGGCAGAGAGAGAGAACAGAGTAACAACACACTGAAAACAAAAGAATAAGACGGCTTGACAACATGGAGACAGAGGGAAGGAATCAGGTGTTCAGGGAAGGAAGGGAGGGAAGGCAGGCAGGGGGTAAAGTCAGGTGGGAGACCGCGCAGATGAAAGAAGAGAGATGAGGAGAGACCAGGAATGTCAGGAATGCAACAAACGGATTCAAGTTGAGACATGAAGGGTTTCCAGCGCTTCTAGAGGAGACGCAGCGTCACACACTCTGAAGTCAGCTGGGAAAACACGGGGTTGTGGTTGCGTGTGTGTGTGTGTGTTGTGTGAGTAACTGCACACAAGCACAAGCTTAAAAACTTGGCCATTTCCGTGCGTGTGTGTGTTTATGCAACAACTATGCGTGCTTGTAATCACACTCTACTGTGTCCTTTCCTTTCCAATTACTTATAAGTATACAAAGCTGTTATCATTAAAAGATGGTGCTGGAAGATAATTCCCAGGAACACGCAGACTATACTTGTCCAACCTGTCCAACCATTGACACCTGAATAGTCAAGTTAATTTGCATTTAACTGCGAGTGCTTTTGTATCCCTTCTTTCTGGTTGGTCTCGGTCTCAGGTGTCATCTGTGTCTTTACGCTCCAGGCTCGTTGTGAATGTGCCAGGCAGAGGGATCTGCTCTCGGCCCTGGAGCTGCTCGTGTGTCTTTTGTACATCCATGTGCAACTATGTGAGCATGCCTGTACATACATGCATACCTGTGAGGCTGGGGGTGTGAGCGGTGTGTGTGTGCGCGCACTGTATCAAATCTTTAACACCAATGCAAATATTGAAGAGTAGCACTTAAACAAGCCCATTGAGTCAGGAGGATGTGAGAAATGCAGAGGCAAATAAGCAGACAAGATAAATGCAGTAAAGTGACTGATACTCTCTCTCTCTCTCTCTGCTGTCTTATGTTACATTTTCCTCTTCTCAAATCCGTGACCTTTTACCTCAGAAGAAGTGCTCCAGAATGCATCACATGGACCGCCCTTCTACTATTTGTGGTTTGTGGATGAATATGGTTTTTGGAGGGGATTATGTGTTGAGTCTGACCTGGTCTTGTCCTGTTAGCTCATGCATGAAAGAGGACTACCTGGCAACACGCACATCGCCGGCAGCGCTCACTGTTTGGGAGCAATGTCTTTCTCAAACATGTGTACAATTTATTAGGCAATATTAAATTTAAACAACAGTCTGTTAACAATTATCTGCAAAACACATGTCTTACGCTGGGATAATAATATAAACATACTTAATTGAATCATCGTGCCTATATGGCCCATGAATACATTTAAGTGGTAGCATATTTCCGTGGTGCTGGTTGCATCATAGCGGCTGCAGCAGAGACTTTGCAGAACTTCAAAGCTCTGGACGGGCAGACATTTTATCCAATCCAAGAGTCTTTAAGATAAGATGTTCAACATGCGACGGACTTTCCACCGTCTTATCTGACAGACATGCGCATTGAGATGACAAGTCACAGCCTATAACTTACTACGACGATAGTCTATGCTAATAACTTTTAATCGGAATCGTTGTTTATCTATTTTTAATAGATGATCTACTTTTAATCAGAGTCATTGTTTATCTATTTCGTACAACATATACTCACTTATTCACGATGTTACATCTACCGTTTAGTTTATACCATGATCATGTTACACTAAACTAATAAAACAATGTTCAAAATAAATCATCAAATTGCGTTTAATCGGCAACCTAGTGAACAATTCAGCAAAACTCCCCATAGAGAAGCACAGTCCGGTCTCTAGATGTTCATAACACTGAAACATACCTGATCCTTCTCCGATTTTTTAGCTCCTACTTTCCCACCTCCTCCTCCTTCCTTCTCCTCCGTGTCCTTCATCACGACAACTCTTCTTTCTGATTCGCCTTTGTGATAACAAGAGTTTCTCAAGAATCCGTGTTGAGGACAGTAAAGCCGAGGTGCGTCTAGAGGTTCATCCGGAGGTTTCGGGGCTGCAGGCTGGGTCCGGGTCTTGGTCTGGGTCCGGGTCCCCTGTGGGAGACCGGTCGGGTTGGAAGTGAAGGTCCTGCAGGCTGGGTCCGGGTCCCCTGTGGGAGACCGGTCGGGTTGGAAGTGAAGGTCCTGTGGAATCCGCCCAGTGTAGCTCGTCACCCCGCCCACTAGGAGCCGTGGAGACTCCGGAGCCCGGGGGCCAATGCTGTCGAGATGCAACCGAACCGTATATAAGCTCTACTCATACATTACATTCAAGGATTTATTACATTCGCCACGATGTAAACCACCAACAATCTCATTATGTAGTAGAGGACTGAGGATGCCAAACTCAGGGCCTCCAGCTAGACGGATTGTGGCCAAGTCAAATCTATAAATCTATTCTTCCTCGTATCGTTCTGACTGAAATGACTCAAAGCGGAATTAAAAAAACCCAAACATTAATATATTCAGTTAAAAACCACCAACTTTTAACAATCATCGTGGTCCATGTAAGAGTTTACAATGTACAGTTTACTCACCTGTATATTGTATATTGTATATTGTATATTTGCACTTACTGTTACATTTGCACTCTGGTTGGATGCCAAACTTCTTTTCGTTGTACTGTACTTGTGCTGTATAATGACAATAAATTTGAATCTAATCTAATCTAATCTAATCTAATCTAAAGAGTAGGCTCCAATGGGATCCACACTGCTAAGATATACAGAAGGAAAAGCAGGATGATCACTCAGAATGTGTCCAGCGTTGCATAAAAACACGGTTCAGTTCAAAAACGCCTCAAAGGGAAGTAGCCTCCATTGTTTTACTCACAATAAACCTATTAACATTGACCAACGTTGACCTAAAGTCTAACTTTAATTGTGTTCATTCAACATTGTGTTTTACTGGACTAAGTTAGATCATGACATTGTGAACACAAGGACCACATTCTGCCATTCTGACGTAGAGCCTCTTAAAAAGCCAATTCTGAATCAATTTACCACAAAAAACTGAAGGAGCCCACGATCACGACTTATGACTAATACTTTGATTATGAGCATAATGCCATAACCAGAGAATGATGTTTATATGGGTTCTGCCTTACTTGTATTATTTCCTTTATCTTTATCATTATCTGTCTTTTTTTACTTTTCTGACAATCAATTGGACAATCAATTTCCGATCAAACTAACTCCATGACCATGTTAAAGACCATGTTAATTTAATGCATCGAGTCCTCTGTTGTGCTTTTTTGGTGATGGAGCTGTAGTTCAGCTCCCGCTTGAGGTCCTGGGTGATGATGGTGGCCAGGAAGTGGAAGGACTCCACGATGTCGACTGGGGAGTCTCTCAGAGCGACGGGGGTGAGCGGGGCTGGGTTCTTCCTGAAGTCCGCAACCATCTCCACTGTCTTTAGAGCGTTGAGCTCTAAGTTGTTTAGTCCACACCAGGCGGTCAATCTCCCACCTGTAGGCAGACTCATCCCCCACCAGAGATGAGCCTGGTGAGTGTGGTGTCGTCCTCAGGAGCAGACTGATGACTGGAGGTGCAGCTGTTGGTGTACAGGGAGAAGAGCAGAGGAGAAACAACGCAGCCTTGAGGGGAACCGGTGCTGATGGTCTGGGAGTCAGGCTTCTCTCAGACAGGAAGTCTGTGATCCACCTGCAGGTGGAGTCAGGCACACTCAGCTGGGAGAGCTTGTCCTGCAGAAGAGCCAGGGTGATGATATTAAAGGCAGAGCTGAAGTCCACAAACAGGATCCTGGCGTAGGTTCCTGGGGAGTCCAGGTGCTGGAGGATAAAGTAGAGGACCATGTTTACTGCATCGTCTACAGACCTTCTGGCTCTGTAGGTGAACACCAGGGGGTCAGTGATGTTTTTGAGGTGGGACAGCACAAGGCACTCAAATGACTTCATTACTACAGAAGTCAGGGTCTGTCTGTAGTCGTTAAGTCCTGTGGTCCTTGGTTTTTTAGGGACAGGGATGGTGGTGGAGGTCTTGAAGCAGTCTGGTACGTGGCATGTCTCCAGTAACCTGACGCACCAAATGGTTTGTTACACAGAACCATCTGAGAAGTCGTCCTTGGAAACTGTTTGGAAAAGAACAGGCACTTTCAGAAAATACTTGGCAGGTGATTGGATGAACCATCTGTCTGTCATCGTCTATCACAGGCTAAACCCCGCCCGTAGCTGCCAGTAGTTCCTCATAGGACGCTGATTGGTCCAAACCAGCTGTGGTTTGGCCACAATCACATTACCTTGAAGCCTGACAAGATGGATTCTTGCAATCACGATTCTCGCGGTGAACTTGTGATCTTGCAAATCCAGCTGCCTCTCAAGGTAATGTCTCCAGTGAGATGTTGGAGATGTCTGTGAACACCAGAGACAGCTGATCAGCACAGTGCTTCAGGGTGGATGGAGAGACAGAGTCTGGCCCGGCTGCTTTGTGGGGCTTCTTTGTCTGGAAGTTTGCTGATGGTAAGCTATACGTTGTTAAAACATACTGGAATAGATATAAAGTGCAAACAGTTATGCCTTTGTAAGTAAACATGCCATTGAATTAGCTACTCAGTCCATTAACGGTAAGTGGTTTTGAAGGCATTCGTCAGGCCTGAATAAATAATCAGTGCATTAGAAATTGCTAAGCTATCATAGCAAGCAGCTCAGACTTAAAGGTGCTTTCTGTAATATGTAAAAATCAAATAAAAAGTGGAATTGCCGCATTGTATCATAGCATATAGTATAATGGTGATGGCCTGAAAGTGTCCCGTCTCTCTGTTTTGATTGTGCCTCAGTAGAGCTGTTTCCCTCTACCTTCTGGTCTTTGTTTTGCTTTGACAGCCCGTCAAACAGATCCTCCCCTCAGCCTGTCCATCAACGTGTAGCTCCTCCCCTCAGCCTGTCCATCAATGTGTAGCTCCTCCCCTCAGCCTGTCCATCAATGTGTAGCTCCTCCCCTCAGCCTGCCCGTCAACGTGTAGCTCCTCCCCTCATCCTGCACAAGCCAGAACATCAAGCTTCCTGTTTTGGTTTGTTATTGTAGTTCTAACGCTAGAGTGACAATCTTAGATAGCACCTTTAAAGTGATATTTCATTTTGTACATTAGTATTTTCCATCACTCACCACAACTTGACATTCCTCCTGCAGAATCAGCATCTAACACAAGCTGCTCCTGGAATGCCTA
>OMKK01041724.1:0-35655 GCA_900302305.1 Polymixia japonica | reverse complement strand
TGCAAATATTGTGAAAAGTTGTGGCGAAGCCGAGCATTTTAAAGAAATCACAGAAATACACACACACACACACACACACACACACACACACACACACACACACACACACACACACACACACACACACACACACACACACACACACACACACGAGTGCACACACCTTAAAAGTGCATGAACATACCTCAAAAAGCACAAATTGTAGAAAGTTTTTTATATACTGTACATGTTATAGAAGTGTTTTATGTTATAGAAGTGTATTTTCAATTATCCTTTTGTTAGTTTAGTGCTTTAAGCTAAACTGCAATGTAATCATAATTAAAATCATATAGAATCGAGCTATATGAATTGATTACAAACTAATTTAAGAGCTATAGATTTTGGCTTGCCAGTTATTCCTTACCTTGCAGTAAATCTGTATAATGACAAGCTATGTCTGTGTTCCTACTGTTAGATTTAGGAAGGAATGTTTAATTTTTAAGTTAAGAAACACCTGTCTGGTTAATCATGAAGAGACCTCACATATAATATGATCTGGGTCTTTATGACAAAAGTTAGTAATGTATTTTACACGAATGGTGAAATTTAATTAGTCACACATGGCCTTTACAACGTGACCAAAGTTAACTAGTCACTGTGTGATGATATCCAACAGCTTAGTGTGTCTGGAACGTTTCAGCAATGTGAATCCTACCCTCCAGTGTCAAAATAATAAATTAAATGCATGACCTCAGTGGGGGGCTGTTTTCTACTTATGTGGGCAGCTCTATTGGACCGGTGACAGAGTGACGGCAGTTTTTTTTTTTTATTATTATTTGGAGTGATTAAGCCTGCTGACTTACCCACTGGAATATTTCCTTTTCCCACTTTTCCCCTTTTCTCATGTCCATCTCTGTCGTCTGCCTCTTTCTCATTCTGTCACTCTCTCTTTTGGTATACATATCTGTATCTCTCTGTCACGTTTTACCCTCCCCTCCGTTCCCACTGAGTCAGTCCTCTCTCCCTCTCTCCTTCCCTCCCTCCTTTCAACCCCACCCTTTGCGTTAAAACTCAACTGTCTAAATCCTCTTCCCTTTCCCACAGCAGCGGGAATGAAAGTATTTGACATGTTTTTTAAATGCTTACCTGCTGCGTCTAAATTTGCTCTTAGGAATTAATCTCTTGTTGTTGCGGCTGAAAAACAGAGATGGATTCTAACCCACTTACTCTTACCTTCTATAAACTTTGCTGGATTCTTGGCAGAGGTGCCTGGTTCATCTGAGGACAATGCAGATCTGGGAAAACAGCCCTTTTCCTCGCTTACTTATTGAGATGGCAGGGTTCCACAAACCACAACTGATGGAATATCATAAAGACTAGCCTACAAAAAACTGTTTTATGATAAGCATCAATGCTGGCTCTTTCTCTTTCAAGTCACTGGTATCTCCCTTCTTGTCCTGAATTGAATAAAGGAGAAGATATTCACCTCTTCCCCCTCCTCCTCCTCCTCCTCCTCCTCCCCTTCTCCTTCTAAATCAAAGAGCACTAGTGTTCCAGCTCAACTTGAATGAACTGCTGTTGCCTGCCCTGTGGGGTGTTTGTATCTCGGCAACTGGCAAGCCAATGAGGAATGGATGTTATAATAATCTGTTTCATCTCGCTAGTTATATCGCTCTCAAGGGGATGCAGAGCAGCATCTGAGTTCGAAACATTCTTTTACTGATAGACCATATCCACATAAACGATGACGATATATAAAGATCTGACGTATAGTCGGGCCTGCAGTACTCGTTAAATACAAAGACAAAACCAATGAACTTGAGATTCTAGAAAAAGTGACCTATGGGGGCAGCACCCTGTACAGCTGAGTGTTTCAGATCAAACTAGCCCGAGAGACGTACAGCTTTAAGTAATAACAACAACAGCCTTCTGTGTGGTAGACAGCTGTCATGCCAACGTGGTCATAAAGTTAATGCTCCCTTTATTGGCACGGCTATGCTGTACAGGCCCACAACACATGTGTCTGGCACGCTCCCTCTGCTATAGATTTAGGGATGATGGTAATGTTATGAAAGACCAAGCTATCTGATGAAGTTTAGGCAGCTGGATGATATTACTTTGAATTAAAGAGAGATTTGAGCTATGACCTAGCCATATGCACACCCATCTCTGAGACAAAATGTAATTAAACATTGACATACGAATTCAGCAAATCTACCTGCATATGCACTGTAGAGAAAAAAAGATGACATAATATTGCTTACAGTTACAAGTTTTCAGTTGAACTAATGACTTTAGATGACCTTGAAAATAATACAAACTTGGACGTTCACACGAGGTATAAAAAAAGCATAAGTTGAAGTGGTTTGTGTTTATGGTGGAACTGAAATATCAATATGAGGTTAAAAATATTGCTACTGTAAAAAGGGAATGGTCTCAAAGATGCTGGCCATGCCCATCTGGTACTACAGAGATCCAAAGGAACCACTGAAATTAATTTTAAACAACTTCAATTGCTGCATTTTGACCAAGATCCAAAAGAGAACAACTTCTTGGAGGTAAACAGATCATCTCTAAACATTATTATTATTCTGCTTCTGGCTTCAAATAATGAATATGTCCCATAATCATCACAAATAGAATTGTGAAATGCAATAAACAAAATCATACCAGTGAAGGTATATCTCTGATGCACTGAATTGGGAGTTACAGTACCATGTATTTCAATGACAAAAACACCAAACCGCTAATATAGTATGAGATATTTTTTCCTTTTGATCTCTTGTCAGTTCAATTCTCTGATAACCTCTGTTTGTCCACTGCTGGTAGCTGATAATACAAAATGAAACATTTATATTAAATTCTTTTTATAAAATGTTCTGACTCAAGCTTATTATTTACACTTCGGGTAGAGTACAGTTACTCTTTTGCTGGACCTGGTCTTTCTTCTTCTGGCTAATCTCTTCTGACAGACAAACAGTATTGATATGTTAAGACATGAGCGAAACATGTTTTTTTCATTCATTTTGTTAATCACTATGGGAAAAAAATTGGCATACATTGAGGGAAACAAGGAAAGGTTGAAGAGTCTGGTCTTGACTTCCTGTGCCCATAACCTAAATTCCAACATAAAATCTAAAATTCTATTTTATCTAGTTTGGCCACTACCAAGGGGGTTCCTGATGAGTTTTCAAGCAAGATATGGTCTGAGTTAGATTTGCCATATTCACATTCATCAAGTAATGATGATGGTGAACATGTTGGAGAAATGTCCTCATGTGGCTTTGTTCGCTCCTGGTTTACTGCTGTCTGTTTGAGCTTATTAGTGAGTGTCCGTCTGTACACTCATCGATGCCAGTCCTGAGGACAGATGGTAGCAAGAACCTCTCACAGTCTCTCTCTCTCCTCTCTTTCTCTCTGTCAGTCTTTCCCTCGCCGTAACTGTATCTCTTTTGCTCTGTAAATCTTCCAAAATTGCTCTGAACAATTTGCTTTATTGATCTGTCTTGTTTGTTTCCTCGCCAGGTATCATGTTTTCTGAGGAAAATGATGATTGTTGACTCAAAAGTCTTGATATCGATGTTGTGGTTCTGAGAGGAAATGGCCCATATTTTCAAAAGTTATTTTTGTTCTGCACTTACTGGGGATGCACCGGAATCCGAAATGATATTCGGCAACTCGTCCGGTCCTCCTCCAGAAAACGGAACCCCAGACAGACCCCCGGACAGCGCAGCAGAGTGAAGGCTGTTTTATACTTCTGCGGCATCCTATGTGTGCAACATGCTGCTCAGTATAAATGCTCAGCCTCTTGGCACATGTCGCACATTCCGTGAACTCCGCGGATTCTGCAGAAGTATAACAGCCTTCACTGAGAGAGAGGAGAGGAAGGACGGACCGAAAAACTATTTTTGATCAAACTCTTATGATGCCTTGCTTTACATTAAGATATTACGCAGTGAATAGATTTTATGTCTCATTTAGCCCATGTCACTTGTGTGCTTGTTAATTGACTTTGCATAGCAAAGCAAAACATTCTTCACCGTTCTGTAAGAATATTACTATATGTATGTTTCAGTTTCATTCATTCTTAACGTTAAATGATGGCTAATTTGCTAGTTTGGTAATGTTGCGGTCAAAAATCAAAATTACCATTCGCCAGCAGGCTCGGCCCGACTCCATGTATCATAAATTCCGTCCCGAACCCGTCGGGTCCCGTCGAGCTTGGGCTGACATTGAGAACTCTACACACTGGCTTGCTTGTGTACTTGTACTTTTGGGGTTAAAATCGGATCACTTCTGGTTTAAGCCCAGTTTTATCCGAATACGAAAACGAATACGAATAATTTTGCTCTTAAACAAATACAAATAGTGGCGTTTCCGCACACCCCTAGCACTTACCTATAGGACTATTTGCTAAATGTTATTGTGGAAACTGTGAAATTTTAAAACAAGTTTTGTCCCCATGCAAACCGCTAGACTGTTCTCTCACTTTTTGTCTCACCTTTTTCCATCATAAAGACTCACTCCAGTCATTATTATTTGAACCAGGCATAAGTATACATCATCAGTGCATGGGCCATGTAGACATGGAGGGGTAAGCAAGCGGGGAGGCATACAGGATCTAAGTGTAGAGGAGCTACATGTAAAGTGCTGGGTTGGTGTTTTTAACAGCCTCCCCCGAATTTACAGGGTAAATTCGTTCAATCTGAAAAGGCTTATTGATTCCAACCAAAGGAGTTTTACCCTCATCAGGTAAGGCAGGGAGGCTAATGGGCCATATGTAAGTGTGATCCTTGATTTGAACCTCAGGAGTCCTGACTTCCTTGTCTGCCCCTGGAAGACATTGATGACCCGACCAACTGGCCAAAGGGCTCTGGGCAAATGCTGGTTGATTATCATGACGATGGCTCCCACGTGCAGATCCTTTGTATCTTTATGCCACTTCTGTCAAACTTGGAGGCCAGGCAGATAATCCCAAATTAAGCACTTCCAGAAGTGGTCAGCCAGGAGTTGGCTGTGTCTCCACCTACTGTACATCGACTCAGCATCTCAGATTCTGGATATACGACCTGGGCTAATGAGGTGTCTGGCCACCCCATTAGGAGGGTATTTGGGGTCACTGGATCAGAGCCTGCAATGTCAGAGGAGGTGTGAACAAGGAGTTCTTGAATTGAGCATCCCCTCGATCTCCACAAGGACCTTTCTCAAGACCCCTTATGTCACTGCCTGGGCACCGTCTGTCACACAGAGAACTCCTTTGATGGAGCAGATTTCTCTTTACCAGCAACCTCCAAAGTGCAGCGTGCTGGGTAGATTGAAGGTGAATTTGATCCTCTGACTTGCTAATTGCATTTGGAGGGAAGGCTGGAGTGCAGTGAAGGCCTCTCGTAGCTCCCGTTCACCTCCCATTACCTTTTTTCCTCTGTCGGACAACAGCTCAAAAGGCGCCTTAGTGCCATCAGGAATGAGTCTGCAAGGTGGCTGATGACTGTAGGCCCATTGGTCATTGCCGCAGATCAAGGGGGATCATTTAGAGGGGTCATCTCACTTCATATCCCTCCTGAGGAACCGAGAGATGGGGCCTGTGGTGGACATACTCTTGCCTCGATGGAGATGGGGACCTGCGGCAGACCAGAGCTGTATGCTTTTGATGTCGGCATCTCCAGGTGCCTCTTTTCCTTCATTAAGAGTCATATGCCTCCTCATTCAGGTGTGAAAGTGGGACTTGTGTAGCCTGACATCACCAGACCAAATGTGTAAATGTGAATTAGTGGAATCTCTCAATTAATTTTTGATACCCAAGGGGCATTATCAATGGGTGCAGACCAAAATGCCTCTGGATGCAATTGGATAGACCTACAACCAATCAGAGCAACAAAACGTGGGTTTTCACTGTGCCCCATCTTTTTGGTGACCAGCTGGGTCAGTTGGTAAATTAAACCTTTACCAAATCCTGTCATAATTATGGTATCTGCCAGCACAAATTAAACATGAGCTCACAGATTCATCTGGTTCCCAGGCTAGGACTTGTGTACACTGAGCTGTTACTGGTGGGATGGTTGGTCCCTGGTCACTTCTCTGTATGGTGGTGGTGCATGGCAAAGTGCTTGGAGGTGTGGCTAGCTGTGATACTCTGGGAATGTGTATCTGTGCTGGGAATTCAGCCATGAGCCACTGTATGTCACGGCGTAAAGCATCATTCTCGCACTTCATCTCATGGAGTGCTGATCTGAGATCAGGCAGATAGCTAACCTGGTGACCAAGTTCTCATGCTCCAGCTCCAATGAGTCCAACAGAGGTGACTCTCCATTCATCTGTCACAACCCACTATCTGGGGCTACTTTCTGGCTAACTGGAGAGTTAGCAGGTGTACCTGGGCCTGGGCCTCTGAGGTCATAATCCTCCAGGTAAGCAGGAAGATGGAGACAATGGTCTGATCCTATTCCCTATCGATTTTGGACATTCTTGAAACTGCAGTAATCCCAGTTATCTAGCTCAACGGACCATGTACAAATGTGGACAGCTAAGCTAGCTTGTCAATTGGGATGTCTGTGTATTGGTTATGGTGCTTTGAATCGCTGCAGGGTATTAGAACATGGTATAGCGACCATAGATCATACTCACACTCCAGAACTGGGCTTGAAATATTTTATATTATGTGGCATCTGCATTCACATCCATGTACATACAAGTACAGAGGATACAGTTAGCTAATACAACTTCGTGTTAACATTGCCAAATTAAACAGTGCTCCACTTCACACACAATCTCAATTCATTTCCTTTAACAGCATGGTCATGGTAAGAATGAACTTAAAGGTATAATCAGTCAAATGTTTTCTTTAGTGACCACTATCAGTGACCATTAGGAATTGCAATAACATCTGCAAATTTAATCTCCTCCTACACAAGTCACACCAAAATAAATATTCCACGACGGAACATATGACAATATGACAAGTCTTTCCAATCCCTCCTGACACATGATGGTCATTTCTTGCTATGATAAAGTCTAAATTTTACTGAGTATATCTTTAAATATATTCAGAAATTGATGGACACACACATACAATTGGATGGAGAACCCAGCTGGTAAATGATAATTGTGGTGTCCAACTAATCAACACAACAGAAGCTACTTTCTATACTGCATATGTGTGCATACCAACTGCTGGCTAATGTGAGTAGCATAAATGCATGTGATGAGTACATGAGGAGGTAAGCAAGGGGGGAGGCATACGGGATCTAAACGTAAGCGTAGAGAAGCTAGATGTAAAGCGTTGGTCTGGCCTTTTTAACAGTTTGGCTCAGTCGCAAAGATGCAGGTGTAGGAGGTTTGTGGGGTTTTCTAACTTAACAAACAGCTGTCTCTCTGGGCTAGCCGTGTCAGCATGAAACAACACATACCATGTGGAAAATTGTTTTTGGCTCCACTTAGAAAATTGTAAAATCCAAAATACTTGTAAAAGGCCTATATGGACATTTTTGGGCTTCATTCATTGTGTGAACCCATTGTGAAGCACCGGGATGCATGTATCAGCTCAAAAATGTAAAAAATCAGTCATGTGGGGCTTTAAGAGTCAGTCAGTCAGTGTGTGGACAAACTATGCAGCTACACTAGCGGCTACAATTTAATATACATAGGGCCGGTTTCCCGTACAGGGATTAAGCCTAGTCCTAGACCTTTTTCAATGGAGATCTTCATTGAATTTTTCTTTTAGTCTAGTACTAGGCTTAATCCGCGTACGGGAAACCATAAATCCTTGACTCATATGTTAACACAAATGCATAGTTAGTGTTAACATATGAGAATATCACAATCCAGAATTTCACAAAATTCATCTGTGTACATGTTTAAAGTGGGTTAAAGGTTAATGTGAGGTTTATGTTCTTACCAACAAAACAAACCCCAGAGCGCAAATCAAAGCATCGCTGTCCTCATAAGGTCATTGTGCACTCAACAGTGTTTAATAGGATGTGTTTTCCGCCCTGAGTTGTCTCTGCAGGATACTGCTAAAGCATTGGGACAAACATCAACTGGCAGCGGCTGTGTTGCTGGATAGGAAGGTGAAGCAAAACACCAACGGCCGGAATCATCCGGCAATGCGAGGGCAGAGCAGGTTAACAGAGAAACAGCTACGGAAATCAATATGCTCTGTAGTCATTTGCAATGATTGTATTCATTTTTTCTTCAAAATCTGTACACATACGGACAATTATATTTACCAGTATTATTTACCAGGATGTAGTGTTCTTTCATGAACAGATATTCTAGAGGGATAATTTTACAATGCTCTGGAAACTACTCAAATCCTAAAACCACAGATCGACTAAAATGTACTTTGATGTAGCTCACAGTTCACAGCTAGTAATGATGAAGTTGATTGTTTTATGACACCCTTTTCGAATCAAACAATCATGCGTCATGTACACTGACAATGTCACCCTCAATGTTGACAGTAAATGTTATCAACGTTCTCAGAGGTAAAGAGAAACCGTTGAGGGACAAAATGATAGATCAAATCCTGTTCTTGCTAGACCTTGCTTTAGGTGAGGTTTAAGTAGTTTGGCTTTTAAACAACTGACTAATGGTGGCAAATGCATTTTAATGACAAGCCTTGATCAGTTAGGAGGTGTTGTATCAATTTTAAAGGCTCTTGTTGGCATGTGAAAAGCGAAACAATTCTCTTTCGACTATGAACAGGACACTGTAGGTCCTATGCATAGGCCATATCAGTAGCCACTCTGCTGTGTAGGAGGGATAGAGAAACCAGTCCAAAATCTCACATACGGTAATGAACCAGAGACAACAGGTTATTGGAGGACTGCTTGCAGTTTTGGCTCCGTTTGGACGTGTATCGCTCTCAATTCACAATGCATGCATTCATTTACCTGGCTCCTTCTTCCCTGCTTATGAAAAGTCAAAAGCATGAGTGCATGTCAGAATTCATTAATGTCTCAAAAAACAATAAGACAAGCACACTTGTCACAACCTCAGCCAACTTCCTGATCCGCTCTACTCCAGTCCTGGTTTCTTCCCTCTCCGGTTCCTGTCTCTGCTTCACCTCTGTCTGCTACCTGCTACACCAGCTGCACCTCATCTGCCCAATTAGTCTTTCCAATATATGCCAGCTCACCCATCACTCTCTGCCAGGTTGTTCTAAGCCTTCACTTAGTTCTGTTCCAGCAAGTATCGCCTGCCTGCCTGCCTGCCTGCCTGCCTGCCTGCCTGCCTGCCTGCCTGCCTGCCTGATTTTGACTGCCTGTTCTCCTGTTTTGCCTTTTGCTTGCTGTTTTTATACGTCTGCCTGTTTGGACTGATTATTGTTGCCAACCTTCGCCTGCGCCTGGTTGTGTATTGTATGTTGGTTTAGTACCTTTACCTGATAGGGCTGTTTTACCATTTTTGACCTTTGCCCACTACTGTTGTGAACTTTCCTGCCTTCTTAAGTAAAACTGTTTTACCCAACTACCTGCTTCTGTCTGCACTTGAGTCCTGCCTGAATCCCTGACACAAACTGTTTTGTGTGAACGTACCCCTAAAGGGATCATTTCAATAAAAGCATGAGTGGGATAATGACATGTTTTAGGTGTAGTACAATCAAGGCTTGCCATAACATGGTGGAGACAGACCGGAGGGACTCAAAAAGGTGCTTTTAAAATTTGATGAGAGATGAGTGTTTTCCTGGTGATAACCGCACAATAATATTTAGCAGATTCTGAAACTGAAGTGTTAAACAAAAACAAAACAAAACAAAACAAAGAGAGAGATGTTGACAAGCCACAGTTGATGCATGACGGCCCAGAGCAACTGCTTAATTTGCTGATCACTCACATTTTGTTGATTTATTTTGTAAATTCTGAACTGATCTTCTCCCTCTACAATATTTCAAGCCAGTCTTTTCCAGCGATGTTATCTAATATCCAATTGTCCAAACACACTTTTTTCAGGCCTGCAATAAATAAACCCACATCTAATTTGTTGTCAGTTTGGAGTGAGAGGAGGCTAATAGCAATTCATTATCTCTTTGCGAGGGCTGATGTAGAAGGAGGATGAAGGAATTGTACATCACATATAAGTATTTATCTTTTTCTCCAATTAAACAAAGACAAAACTGAAGTAATTGTTTTTTGGAGCCAAGGAAGAATGACTAAAAGTCAGCTTTGATCGGTAATATTAAAAACCACAAACTGTGGTTACAAAATCAGTCTACTATTGCTTTAAGAATATATCAAGGATTAAAGGACTCAGCAGGATTTGGAAAAAACTTGTCCGTGTAACAGTGTCTTTACAGGTCTCCCTAAAAAATCGATCAGACAGCTGCAGTTGATTCAGAACGCTGCTGCTCGAGTCACTAAGACCAAGAAAGTGGATCATGTCACTCCAGTTCTCAGATCTTTACACCGGCTTCCTGTCTGTCAACGAATTGATTTCAAAATATTACTGTTGGTTTATAAAGCGTTGAATGGTTTAGGGCCAAAATACACTTCTGATCTTCTGCTGCATTATGAAACATCCAGACCTCTCAGGTCGTCTGGGACACGTCTGCTTTCTGTCCCCAGAGTCAAAACTAAACGTGGAGATGCAGCGTTCAGTTTTTTATGCATCACATATCTGGAACAAACTCCTAGAAAACTGCAGGTCTGCTGCAACTCTCAGTTCTTTTAAATCAAGGCTGAAGACTTTTCTGTTTGCTGCCTTTTACTAAACCAAATTTGCGGCTTTTGATTCATTTCTTGCCCTGCGATGTAATTTTATTACTTGATTTTATGCATTCAATTTTCATTTTCTATTTTTATCAAGTGGGTTTTATTTTCAACTCTGAAATAATGTCCTTTTATAATTAGAATTATAATAATTTCTTTGCACTTTGTCTTAATGCTTTTAATCTTTTATGTAAAGCACTTTGAATTGACTTGTTGTTGAAAGGTGCTATACAAACAAACTTGCCTTGCCTTGCCTTTAATTCATTTACTCTCATTCATAGTTCCTGCTGCTGGGTTTTTTTTTTTGTTCTCCGTCTCTCATTTCCACCAGTCTTTTTTATCTTCTGTCTCTCTCTCTGTCTCTCTCTCTCTCTCTCTTTATCGCTTGCAATGTCCCCTCTCTCTTTCCATTCTGCAACCATGCTGCCCCTTCCTCCCCCAGAACCCTCTCTTCTCTTCTTCATTATTGCCTTGGCTTTGTAAGACCCCCTAGTGAGTCCTGGCATCACACTCTCGTTTCAAAGGAATGAAAATGCAGCACTGGCCCGGCCTGCACCATCAGTTTGCTCTGTTCTCCCTTTCATCTGCTTGGACATATTAAGACGAGAAATACGAAGCTCTGCAGCAGCTCCCACATGGATCAGTCTAAGCCCCCCGGTGGGAACGTGTGCTGGTCATTTCAGGTCCCGTTTCTGTGTACAGACGAGAGAGAGAGAGAGAGAGAGAGAGAGAGAGAGAGAGAGAGAGCGAGAGAGAGAGAGAGAGCGACAGAGAGAAAGCAAAAGAGAACGACAGAGAGAAAGCAAAAGAGAGAGAGAAAGAGAATGACAGAGAAAGCGAAAGAGAGGGAAAGAAGATAGAGCGGCAGACGGACAGACAGACAGACAGAAAGGCGAGACAGAAGCAGAGAGAGAGCATGTGCCCTCTTTTCTGAGGACACCGTGTCTGTTGTTGGTGCCCTTGTTTTTAGGACATCATGTACTGTGATTAGGTGTCCATGATCCACTGACCACTTTACTAATGATCCACCCTAGCACAAGATACAGGAATAGCAACACGCATGAAGGTGCACAGCATGCAAGAAGCATTGAGGTGCATGGGGGTGGACAGCAGAGGTTAAAATAAATACGCCAGAGAGGGAACAGATACCAGTGATCTAATATTACACTCGGTATTACCACTAACCATTTGTGATTAGGTGCATGCACCATATGCCAACATACCATACAAGTAACACATACCCCAGAAATAAACACTACAACACCCTGTGTGATAATAATTGGATGCAAAACTGCTAGATTATGCCACTCGTACATGTAGAGTGAGGGGCCCTCCACAACTTAAGGTTAAGCTAGCGAATTGGTAAGTGTCCAGAATGAACTGGGCTGGTGGCTGATTCATCAAAAATAAAGAACAATTTATTAGAACAGTATGGTTAAAGACCCTGGGCAACCGTAGTGCAATACCACAGTTTAATTTGTACAGAAAATTAGAAACAAGACAAAGGGAAAGGGCGTTTTGGGCAAGGGCTTAGTAGCAATAAAAGAGAGCGAGAGTAAGAGGAGCCGTGTTTAGACTAGGCATTTAAAGCGCAGATAACTGAGCGAGACGCTGGCAGAGGGACTACAAACAAATGCCTATATAGGCTTCAGGGACTGTGGCCAATATTGCACACAAAAGGCAGAGGAATTAGCCTGGGGACCTTAAGTAGAAAGTATCACTGCACACATTTAATTAGGGGCATACCTGTAGATTATCTTTTTCCCGTTCTTTTAAGAGGTGCTAACATCACTGTTGATTGTAGTTTTTTTTTTAGCATTACCTGATAGCATCTCTGAAATTATTAGACAGCACACTAGGGAAGGGAAAAATGGGAGAGAGTATTTGTCTTGATAACTTGAGACGAGTCATGTGACACTTTAGGAAGAGCTATAGCCACCAGTAACCTGCAGGGCTCGCACCTAGCTTAAACAAAGATTGTGGAAGGATTTTTCTTTTTTGTTCTACTTTAAAATGAAATGATAACACATTACGTCAATTGAAAAATAAATTGAACTTGAACTATAGAACTTGCACAATTGCAGGTATTTTAATAAAGCAAAAAAAAAAAAAGCAAAAGGCTAACTTTGGCATGGAGGACCTCTGACTATGACCTGGTTTTAATCATTGTGTTGTGTTGTGTTGAATCATGGTCTACTCTTTGCTTCAAAGTAATCGTTTTATTTTTGAGTATAACCTGTGGCTCCCACTTTCTGGGAGGTCATTCTGGGAGGTCACCGAAACATGACTCCAGACAGGTGAATGTCTCTGCCCAACTCTCAGATGTGACTGGTCTCGAGAGTGGATAGGGCTTAAAACCTGTACTATAGTATCTCCCCCTGACAGGACTTCATTCCACAGTAAAATCAACAGTTTTCCCGACATGAGATTTAGAGACATGAAACAACAACAAAAGCTGTTGTTGATGTCCTCTCCCTCCTACACAATGCAGAGAAACGTTTTGTTCTAATCATCGCATCCCGACAGTCTGGTTACATAAGGAGTCAACACAAGTCCATTTTCAATTTGTGATTCCATATTTAATGTGTTTGTGGGGGAGGTGAGAGGTTTTTTAAGGAGTAAACACCTACCTACGTACCAGCCAAAGTGTCAGAGCTGTCTAGGAGAAAAAAAGTTGAATCCATGAGGAAAATTTGCAAACTTTGAACTGCTAATTACACACATCAATATATAGGTTTTGTGAATTCAGGATTCATTCAGTACATTTACCATATGATAATAATCTTCCAACATTAAAGTGGCAATCTTGAAGATCTCCGTTTCATTCTCTTTGGCGGCACCTATGGCGAAACGCGGTAATTGCAGGTGTGTTGTTTGGACCTCACTTCGCGTCGCTAACGCTAATTTGAATGCATGGCGGGAAAGTCGCCACAGACACCTGGTTCTTAATACTCATAATACTGCAAATGCAAGGGCTTTCATCAGTGGGCCATAGGCTCAATCACCATTATGTTACTCATTCGGCGATAGATAGTAACTTAGACATTTATTTAAATTAAAATCTTCGGAGATCTTCGAGATTGCCACTTTAAACTTTTCATATTTTCTCTTAACTTGCCTAGAAATTGTTGTTACAGAAAAACAGCATTAAAAGTCATTTTTCCACTTCTGTCTCTACTGACGGCCCATTGCCAAAGTGTATATTGGAAAAATCCATAGTAACAATCATCCGTTGGCCAGCTGCATTGGCCAGGGGGCACTAATCTGTCTGTCTGCCCATCATAACCCATTGGAATGAATAACTTCCTTTCTTGGTGATGCGTTCCTATCTGAAGATATGTAAATATCTGAACAAGGCATTATGGTCATCCAAGTACAGATTTAATCTACTTCCTCTTAAGAATGTATTTTTGGCCTGACAGTCCATAATAAAGATAGTATCACTTTCAAACTCTCCTTTATGGGCCGATGGCAGAGATATTCCCTTCTGGGCTTCTGGTTTCATATAGTACATAAATAACATCTGGGCCCCAGTTTGTTCCTTAAGCATCACACAGTGAAGACTACAAATCACTGATGATAGACATTGACATTCTCTGATGTAATGTTTTGTCATACACTCCTGCATTCCAGAGTTGTGAACGGAAACTTCAAGATTATTTTAGCTTTGCTGGTGGCTTAAGATACTGCCGGCTATCGTAGAACATAAGCAGCCTTATCCTTGTTTAGGACTCCATTCCAAAGTAAAATAAAGATAAATCTTTCACTGGTGTAGTTTAAGTCACGGTGTGAAGTTTTTTTTGTGTGCGCTTCTTCTCTTTCAGGTGCATTTGGTTGCCAAGGTGAAAAAGACTCTTTTTCACATCCATGTCATCAGTGCACTTTTCATTAGGAGGGAGATGACTGGGTAGCTTCACCTACCGTTGATGCAATCTGAGCTCGTGTGCGTATGTGTGTGTGCGCGCGCGCGCGTGTGTTTGCAGTCTTGATTGACTTTCTGTCTGTCTCGCTCCTCTGCTGAATTTCAAATGACATTCTTTTCACATATTTAGACTGCCGATTCAAGTACAGCTTGACACAGTTGCTTCTCAGATCTTACTTGCTGACATGCTGTGAGTGGGCATGAAGCAATGGAGCAATGAAAGCTAATGCTGAGCAGCGAGAGAGAGAGAGAGCGAGAGAGAGAGAGAGCGAGAGAGAGAGAGAGAGCGAGCGAGGACTCAGCTGTGTACTTGCCATTTTATCCACCCAAAGTTCAGATGAGGACAGACTTGTACACTCACTGCCTTGAGATTAGCCACGGTATTTTGGAAGGGAGCTGACAGGAGAAACTTTGAGTTTCCACCATATCCGATTTATTATCGAAAATATGAGGACGTTTCTTGCAGTTTGCATGTGCTTAGGAATTCACAATACATAATTCAATAATTCAATACTCAAACAATAACGGAATATTTATATTTATCTGACTTCTATACTGAATAGGTAATTTGTTTCTGTGATACATTAAAATGAACGAAAATCTAAACACAAATCACAGTTTTGTTGAAAACAACATTAGTATGTGGGAACAATATATGTACATTTAGGGCTCTCTATGGATAGAGGAATGATCGTATATGGCGTTACAAACCAGAAGAGACCAAAGGGCTAAAGAACGAACAAAACGTTCAACTGAGACAGATACGCTTTCTCGTGGTAATTCTGTTGACACATAAATAGATTAATGCAAATGGACAGTTTGAGAAGAACCCCCTCCAGTAATTCAGCCAATATTGTTTTTTGTGTCTCTTGAATTTGTTATGCACCAATCCCAGAGGTTTCCAAAAACTATGCTGTAAGGAGTGAGGCCCTCTTTCTATAGCCTACAGTATGTAGCTTTCCAGGAATCTGGGGGGCCGTTAACCTAAAACAGCCTTGCCTTGCCAGAAAAAGAGCTTTTGAATGTTAGCCCAACAGCTTGCCCTTGAAAAAGCTAGTAAATAGCTTTAGTGAATGAGACCCCATGGATGATTTCCATGTTGGCCTTTCACCCATAAATGACCAGTTTGTTTAGTTGTGTGGTTAGTTTAGAAAACAATGCAAATTAAAGTATGCTATTTCAAATACAGTATTTGTGTAAATGTGTTTTTAAAGCTCTAGAAATTAGTAAGAGCTAGACTGTTATCAGCTGGGATAGGGATAAGCAGAACAAAGAAAGAACTATGCAAATTCAACAGCTAGCTCGACAAGAGTGAACAGCGAATACAATGACCCACTTGATGAACGTTTACAGAGAAGTTAGCAATCACGAAACTGAAAATGCTGAACGGGAATGTGTTTTTCACATCTTAAGTCCACTTGCGCGAAACATCTCTTTCATCTGAGAATTACTTACAGTAAACTCCACATCTTGTGTGGGGGGGGTTTTGCTAGGACACTGGGGGGTTCGCTTGAAAAGGGGCATGCTTTTGTGGTCTGCTGTTGCTCAACTGGGGTATTAGCTTACATCTTGAAGAAATGATGAATTTCCAGTAGAGACTAGTCAAGATACTTTTTACTGGAATAATCAAAGAACCTGTGACAGCCGGATGACTCACTCAGAGTTGAGCTGTAGACAAGAGCTTGGTTCAGATAAAGTACCAAATGCCAAAATGTGCACTTTGTTAGAGGTGAGTCTGCTCCAAGTAGTTTATTACATTGCAGCATATCCTTTTGCCATCGACTAACTAAAATGCTATTTATCTTAACTCTCATGTTACATGCCCAGTACAGAACTGCTTCAGTTCCAGTGCTCAAGCTGTAGAAAAGGTTTTCAGCTAATTGGTGGAAAGAATGTAAGGTTTATATTGCTCTTATGTTCAACATCTGTTGATACATTTTTGTATTCCGTGTGTTTTGTTGTGTCTTCTTTTAGCAAGAATACAAAAAAATCCACCAGGTAAAATGTATTAATAAAATTCCTATTTTTTTTCCAGTAAATTACCTTACATGACCCTTTTTCCTGATTGCTGAAATGAAACTGACTACTGAACTGACCTCCTACAACCCCTTTGCCTTTTCTTATAGTTTTTTGTTCAATTGTTTTTTAGGTGGAAAATGGTGCCTGAATAAGGAACATTACTTCTGAGGATATTGCATAGTGAGGAATTTAAAAAATCACTAAATGAGATGTACAGCACTATAATAGAATCTCCCAAAAGTTGCAAGGTATTTTACTTAATACAAAACTGTGTAATTGCAATTTAGGATATACAGAAACTAATAATTAATATCATTTTATGGTGGTCATAGTAGGTTGTGCAAGACAATATCCCACTGCACAGTGGCACTGCATAACATATCTGCCAAGAATTTTGTACAGGCACTATTTCCCAATATCTCCCAGGACAGAATCTTGACAGGCAAACACTTTGGGAAATTTACAGATTACTGGCCATTAAGTCAATTTGAATCAGTGGGCACCTCGTGAGACTGATGGTCTCACGGAGCGCTTCAGTGAATCACTCAAACCCATGATCTGTAAATTAGTGCATGAAGATAGCTGGAATTTGAATAATTGATTGGATCCTTTGCTATTTTCAGTGCAGGATGTACCTGTGATAAGATTGTCACGACATAGGGTTCTTAGATGTAAGGATGGAAGCTGAGACGAGGATGGTGGCCACACAGTCTTTTATTAAAAGTCCAGGTAACATAAACAATACGAGCCTGGACGTTCACTATAAATAATATATTTCCATATTCTTTTCAGTCCCCAATGTCTCTAGACTTTTTCAGATGCTGAGCCCAGTGTGTGTGTGTGTGTGTGTGTGTATGTGTGTGTGTGTATGTATGTGTGCGTGTTTGTCTTCAGGTTTCAGCCACATTGCAAGACAGAAACCACTGTTAGACATCAGATATATCAAACTGCTAATCAGCCTGATCTCTCCCAGGTGTGACCGCTTACAGCTGAGCCGCTGCTGTCTCACCGCCTGCAGCTGACGTCTAAGCCGCACCCCCCTACCACAGACCCCCACCTCCCCAACTGGCCAACATCCATCTGAACAGAGGGTGAATGGACACCCCAGGAGACAGTAGCGGACGGCGCTGACCGCTTTGACTTGACAACCAGACACTTCCGGCTAAGGTACAGCACCGGGCGGTTGACTCCCCCCACCTCCTGGGACAACACGGCCCCCGGCCGTCTGTTCGACGTGTCAGTCTGTAAGACGAAAGGGAGAGAAAAGTTAGAGGTGTGGAGCAACGGTTCTTGTTCAACCCTCTCTAATGTCAGCTGGTACTGCTCCGTCCACAGGAACCCACCTGAGGTAGGGCTGGGCAATATATCGACATTATATCGATATCGTGATACGAGACTAGATATCGTAATATCGTGATATGGCATAAGTGTTGTCTTTTCCTGGTTTTAAAGGCTGCATTACAGTAAAGTGATGCAACTTTCTGAACTCACCAGACTGTTCTAGCTGTGCTATTATTTGCCTTTACCCACTTAGTCATTATATCCACATTACCGATGATTATTTATCAAAAATCTCATTGTGTAAATATTTTGTGAAAGCACCAATAGTTATCCCTACAATATTGTCGCAACATCGATATCAAGGTATTTGGTATTTGATTTTGTCCATATCACCCAGCCCTAATCTGAAGCACCCATTTGGGTCAGGCTGGTCAGGGGACAGGTGCCGCAGATGCTGCTCCCAGCTGTTACTACGGATGATAACGTCATCCAAATAGGTGACAGCATATACAGCGTGCGGACGCGGCACCTGATCCATGAGACGCTGAAAGGTGGCAACTCCAATTGAAACGTTACAAATCGGTATACAAACCATACGGAGCGGAGAAGGACGTTTTTTTTCCCTTGGACTTGCGACAAGGCAATTTGCTAATAGCCCTTGGTTAAATCCTATGGCTAATGCTTAGCCAATCCAGGAGTTTATCGACCCCGAGGCGTCGGATAGGCGTTGAACTTTGAGACATTGCGATAGTCCGCACAGAACCCTATAGATCCATCAGGCTTGAGCACAAGCACGAGGGCGCTACACACAGTCGCTGTTGGACTCCTCCATTACCCCCCATCTCCAGCATGGCCTTTCATTCTTCCCCGAACCACTTTTCTCTCGTGGCCAATAGGGCCGTGAACACACTGTTACCCCCGGGGAAGTGTGAATGCGGTGGTGTAGGAGAGCTGTGCGTCCTAGCAGCGGGAGAACAAAGAACACATCAGCAAAGCACTGTTGCAACAAGGCAAGGCAAGACAAGTTTATTTATATAGCACATTTCATACGCAAGGCAATTCAAAGTGTTTTACACTAGGTATATAAGACGTTAGATAAGAAATACAGAATAAGATCAATAAAAGCAAAAGTGTAAGAAGAAGAGAGAATAAATAAGAGAATAAATAAAGAATTAAAATTGAAAAAGGAACGCATAAAAAGAATAAAGGTCAAAGTGCATAAGCAGTGCAAAAAAGTTTTAAGTCTAGTTTTAAAAGTGGTCAGAGTCGGGTTGCTTCTGAGATGTTCTGGAAGGAAACCTCTGCTGTGTGACTCAGCTATAGAGAGGGTTATCACAGAGGACCGAGGCGGGGGTGATTGAATTTTGGAAACTCGGGTCCCAACTCATGACTCTCAATCATGTGGTAGCCAGAGAAACAGGGACCACTTCCCTCCGTGCTTTCAGGAAGTTGAGGTGGTAGATCTGCGTTGCCCCTCCCCTGTCTGAATGCACATCGTCATAGCCAGTTTCCCCCTCGCTCGCTGTGTGACCACGAAGGGTCTTTACCACTTGATGAGTAATTTGGAGCTGGAAGATGAGAGTAATATAAGAACCTTATCTCCTGGTGAACATGATCTCAGTTGAGCCCTTCTGTTATATGTTCCTGAGCCTGGAGCAAATTCTATTGCGAAAAAAATAAAAGTGTGAGAGTTTTGAGAACCAGAGAGTTTTGTTCTCAGGTCCAGGATCTTATTTTTGCTGTTGCTTGGACCTTCTTCCTGGAGTTCTTCAACTAGGTCCAAGACACCCCTAGGCTTTCTACCAAACAATAACTCAAAGGGAGAAAATCCTAAGGAGGCCCATATGGGCCATCGCTGTGTCAAGATTGTCATTACACAGGGTACCCCAGATAACATAAACCGTACGGGCTAGAACATTCACTATAAATAATAATAATAATAATAATAATATTTCCGTAGGCTTTTCAGTCCCCAGGGTCTCTAGACCTTTTCAGGTGCTTAGCTTAGCCCACTGTGTCTGTGTGTGTGTGTGTTCAGATCCCAGCCTCACTGCAAGACAGAAACACACTGTTAGACATCAGATATATATCAGGCTGATATCCCAAGCGCATCTGCTTACAGCCGAGTCTATGTTCGGAATCGCATACTAACGTACTATTCATACTAAGTATGACATGAAATTGATTATGTAGTATGTTCCAACTGCATAGTATGTGGATTTTGTGTATGCGAGAAATGCCTGGATGTATACTAGATTAGCAAGAATTTCTGAGTATGTGGCGTGAGCTTACTGGACATACTCAACCACCCCAGAATGCATTGCGTCTCTGCACGGTAGCTCGGACCGGTACTGTGATCGATACACATGACTCTCTTGCTTGAGTATACTTCAGTGTGAACAGTCGGCTGGTAATGGAATACTTCGTGAATCGTGAATTTAGTGCACAGTACGCAGCACATCCTGATTATGAGTATGTAGTAGGCAGTATGTTAGTATGCGTTTCCGAACACAACCTGTGGCTGACGTCTTAACCACTCCCCACTACCACATACATCTGTTTTGTTCTCTTCTGAGAAGTTGGATGGTCAAAAACCAAGCAGTGTATTGGAGATAAATAAAACAAGCTGGAAATATAGTCTAAGCATCAGTAAGAGCAAAATTCAATACGTCCTACATTTGAGGGCAACATTTTATTGGGTCAGGCTACACAGGAGAATGTTCCGGAAACAACGGAAACATCATTAAAGTGCTTGTATGCATTACTCCCCACTTACAGCTCTGAGGTACCGGCCAAGTGGCCTGGGCTGTTTGTGGTCACGCGACGAGTTGGGGGACCAGTGGACTTATCCCGCATGATGAATCACCACGCTAAGCACATAAATGCATAAGTAGACGGAAATTGTACCGAACAAGTGACCCAACCAGTTGCTACACCTATCGGTTTAGAATATGAGTTCATAGAGCGAGAGAAAGAGAGATAGGCAGACGGGTAGAAGGACAGAAAAAAAAAAAAGAGTCTTTCTTCCTCAAGCGGTTGCTCGTCACGTTGATTCAAATATTTGTAAAATGGCATTGAGCGTCAAGAATGAAATGAAAAGCAGCCCCGGCAGCACGCGTGGCATCAGGGCAGGACCTAGTCATCGCATCCGCTTTCTATGCAACAGATGAGTTTAAAAGCTAGCCAACCAAGTATGAGTGTAAGAGAGCTGAAAAATCTGCGGCAAATGTTCCAATCCATGTGCTCAAAGGGACCGGGATTCAAAGCCAGGGCTTAATGTAATTCTCTGGCACAACAGGATTTGTATCAGTCCCAAAAGGGTCAGTGAGGTTAAGAGCCGCTAAGTAGTAGTGTTTAAATCTGTCCTAAGCCCGGCAGCCACAATGAACGATCCCCCCTCACCACGCTAGTCTCATTTCACCTCAGGGTGTGGTCTGGACAATTGGCAAGGCGAAAGGGGAAGGTTGAGGCATATGCGCACGTCCACACACACCACGCACACCAAAAAAACCCACAACCAGACCACAGACTCGCGCGCCCGGACACGCGCGCCCGGACACGATCAAACGCGGACACGGACGCGCTCACACACAAAAACACAATGAGACGCGCAGCAACTCATTCAGCTCTTTCTCTCCGCGTGAGGACGTGAAGCGATGTCTAGTTGTATCATGTACATTGTCTAAACTTTATTTAACTAAACGAGAGCGTGTTTTTGTGCAGAACTGTACTGCTCTCTGGCCTCTGGTCAAGCCGGTCACCACGTTTGCTGTGAACGAAAGTTCATGTTTTAAACGTTTTTTTGTTTTTACAGTAATGAGGTTTCTGACACCACCTTGCACTCTCGGGTTTGTTGCAAACGAAGCACAAATGTGTTGGGATGGTAAGTAGATTTCACTGGACACTGGCATCAACCAGGCCAAATCTAACTAGGGTAACTAGGGTAGTGACCTTGTTATGGATCTGAACCTTCAGTTCAAAGGACATGGGGTCACTGTGCATTAGACAGAATGACTTCAGAGAGCGGCGGGGTGAGTATTTTCCTCTAATACCACCACGACTGCAGATATTCTGACAGAAATAAACATGAGTCGTTAGTGAAAGCTTTCCAGCTCTGCACTGATGATACATATTGAAACAAATGGAAATCAGCACTTGATTGGATATATTCATTTAACACCAAAGCAGTACTTTTTGACATCGTGAATGCATTTACAGTGCAATAAATACTGCACGGGTTGAGTCGATAAACACTATGAATATACAGTACCTCAACAATCTGTATTGTTGGTCTCGCCATAGTAGCCCAAGCTTTACATCAAACTGACTGTTTGATTAAATATTGGATAAACTATCCACTTTTAGGCAGATACACTTCCGAGTTCATTTACGAATAACTTTTCTGAGTCCTGTTCTAAACTGTATCCCCCGTGGTTGTGATTGTTTACCCAGCTCCAATTTACCTTGGATGAACCAAAGTATTTGGCTGCGGGTAGACGTGGGCGAAAAGAGAGAAAGGGATTGAGAGAGAGAGAGAGAAAGAGAGAGAGAGAGAGAGAGAGAGAGCAATGTGAGCAGTCAGAACAGTGTGAGGTTGATTTATAATTAGAGTGAATGTCTGCTGAATGCCCCTGCTGTTCTGGTGATGGCTCCATTGCATAAAGAGGGAGCTTCACTGCTTTGAACTTAAAATGAAAATTGAAGCATGAAGCATTTTCTAGCATTTACTGACAGCCTAGCATGTCTGAGATAATTAAGACTTTGATGAAGGTTTTAATTTTGTTTGTACCTACCATAGCCTGATCGTGACAAGACACTGGAAGCCTTATCAAATACCAATAACATTTTGTTTAAATTGATTCGAATTAAATGACACATTTAAAAAAAACTCCTATAAAAAAAAAAAGAAGATAAATCAAGATATAATTTCATAATAAACACACAGGCAACAATAATGTATCTATAATCCACATGTCCTTTCATTGGTTGCAATTTAACCTACTCAACAAGATCTACCTCATTCTTTTAACGTTGTTAAATCTCATTCATTGAGAATGTAAATACAAGCTAATGATATTCATGGGATACATTTGCTTACTGTAATGTAACATGTAGTTTGGTGTCTCTATCCAAATGTAATAGGACATACATCAAACTCAATAATATATGAATGAACGAACGAACAAATGAACAAACAAATAAACAAATGACAAACAAACAAACAAATGAATGAGTGTTATCGTGTTTTTCTATAAAAGACTTGCCTGGTTTACATTGCCTGCATTGAGCAGAATTTGAGCTCCCTAGTCTTAATGCTCCACATGAACAATTATTCATAATAAAGGAAACTGGATGGACACATACCCCTCATTATGATTCAATATTGGGTTTTTTTACATATTTTTTTATTAGATGTTCAGTATACTTGTACCCAAGGAATACGTACATGTCACACAATATGTACAGTAAGCTGTGTCAAATTTTGGACAGAAATGTATTTTATGCTAAATTACTAATCAAGAATGCATACTGCTTGCCCTAATGACTCCTACTCATTTCACAGGAATCTTACACTATTCTCAGGCCAAAATCCATCTGAACATCATATGAAAAAAGAGTCCCTTGTGTTTTCATTGGTGACAAATCGCAATTGAAATCAATTTCTTTTCATTTCTCATCATTTCTAGGAGGATGGCAACACAATCCCTTCTTCGAGTCTTGTACTTTAAGACTATGTCTCATACGTGTTCAGTAATTAGATCTTGGCACTCAGAAGCCTAACATGCTTGAACGTTTTAATTTTACCTCATCTAATACATGTAGGACCCCCCCCCCCCCACCACAATGTGAGTTAATACTGCTGTCATATTTTCCTGTAGCCGATGGCATCCATGGATTTAGTGAACTGTGCTCCTGTTATGAGTTAAGAAAGCCTTTAAACAGTGGCTCATTATTTGTTGCTGCGAGGCACTTCTGCCTTTTAACCTGCTGTTTCAAATTTGTCGTTTCTAATTGCCCTGTGATTTTCATATGTGCTGTGATGATGTTGGTGCCTTGTCATGCTTCCACTGTGAGATTTAACCTCTTCTCTGTTATAGATTACCTTCAGCTTGGCAGTCAATCACACTGACGTATACCCACGAGCGAAAGTATGCGTGTTATGTAGTTATGTATTTTTAAGAAGTGTATATGTTGCATGAGGTCTTTTTCTGAACAAGATCATAGTGTAAACAGCCAGTCATATTGAGCAGTCAAAGTTCATTTCATTTAAATTGAATATAGCAGTAATGCCAGAGGACATTCTTTCCTATGATTAAATGTAAAACGGTGATGCAATACGAGGTACAGCTGAGTACTGTGAGCTTTATCAAAGTACCCAAATTCACAGTGAAGTATGTCCTCAAGGGTAGTATGGCTTTTATACAAAAGTTTGCTTTGAAGACGTGTACATAGAACAACTGTACTGTAACACGGCTGTGTTTTTACTACTGGACAGTGATTGTACTCTCAGGAAAACTGTTACTTTAACTTAATTAACAATACAAGAAATGTTTATCTGATTTATTGGTGTGTTTCTGTTTCCACAATCACTTGCTAGCTTTCCATGACCATCTACCAGCTGAGAGCTAAGGAAGTCCCAAACCATCTTTTACACAAAAATGATGTTGGTCTGTCTCAATTTGACCAGCAATATAAATAACATGTAAGTAAATGTAAGTAAGGTGGAATGTGAATGTACATAGAATTCCCATAACATGCTCATTATTGAGATCCCTTGCCTTTCATACAGTCCCGTGAAAATGATAACTCGACCTGAGTTCAGGTCAGCCTCCCATGGTCAGCCAACACTCACAAGAAATATTCAAAAACAAACCATCCATCCAGATGTTTGTCATTTTGAAGCATTAGTTTCGCTCTTGGAACATTAGAGGGCTGAATGAGTCTGCAGCGCAGATGTATCTCAGATGATCAATTTGTATTTGATAAGGGTTATTTTCACCAGAAATAGTTCAAACAGCGCTTCGATCGTTGTCTTTTTATAGGTGAAGCTTTAAGCAGTTATCAAAGATGTTCTCAGAGGAATAAAAGTTCCTCTGCATGCCGATTCGATAAGTGATAGAGGGGGGATGTGCGAGGGACCATGTGCAAAGTGTTGTGAATATGTATGGCAGAACAAACACATAAACCATATGGAGAGATCAGTAGGAGACAGGAGAAAGAAAAGAGGACAGAAAAGCAGCCTGTGTGTGGGAGGAGATAATCATTAGTCATTATGTTCAACATTTTTCTCATCGCTACTAAATACATCTGCAAAAAAAAACAAAAAACGTAAATTTGTAAGCTTATAATTTCTTTCTGATAACTCATTCTAGTAAAACCTGGGAGAGGCTGGAAGAGTACTCTATTTAGTTACTCAATCAATGCAATGGGTGCTGCTTTCAGTGACATTTGCAATGGAAGGCACTTCACATGCATTATAAAAAAACATTATTCCCATTACGTAGCTCAGAAATGAGAATTAGCATCAGGGATAAGCCTGGGACTACTAGCGTCATTGGCGGCAAGTGACGCACAAATAAACAACTTTCTTGGAACAAAATTTAAATGCACTCTGGTAATGAGTGCCCCGCCGATCCATTATGTGATTCATATTTTATTGATTTTGACAGAAAATGCATTAGCACAAAAGGTTAAAAATTAAATCATGTCATTTACATATAGTCTACATGTACTGTATGATTGAATATTATATATAGTATATATAAGTTTAGTCAAGGCCGAATAGCATGCAGTGTATTCCTTAAAGAATTATGGGTAGTAACACATTCTTTAGGTGTAGGCTTCTTGTCTTTCCCATCCTGAAGACGTAGGAGGTTGGCAGCTATCAAATCATTAAGCGAAAGTGTTTGATCAAATGTTTATGATGATTACTTCAATAAAACCAGGATCATCTTTAGGAGTGATTCAGATCACCACCAACCTGACTAACTCGTCAAGGCAACATAATTTGCCTTCAGAAGGACTACTGTCTAGTCCAACACTTTAAATCTGTTGCAGGGATGGTCAAAAATGTTTGAGGGCCCTCGACGAAATTTGAGTACTACTTCAAAAAGCCAAAGTTTCCACCAAAAGCTCTATGAAGGCTGCAATTTAAGGATCGGAACTAAATAAGGTAAGGAACTAGATAAGGGGCTAAATTTGGTTGAATTTAGACATTCAGATGGCTGCAACCTACACCCATTTTTGTGATTTTGTTTTAAAGGAAATTGAACTAGTTCAATATTTAACTCTTTATTAACTATATTAACTTAATATTTTGTCATTTATGACAGTACAAGATACAGTACCTGTATGTTTTCAGTAGTATTATGTGACAGCGCTGATTGGTCTGATAAAAATTATTGCATTATGGTTTTTCGGTTATTTTAAGGTATGTCTTAACTTTACAAACTTTTAATTGTTTATTTTATGGGCTATGCCAAAGATTTAGCACCTTTGGACGTTTATTAATTTTTTAGAGGTCTTCGTGTGTTTAGTTCTAGCTACTGCCATTAATAAAAATGAAAGTCCAAGTTGCCTATATACACTCAAATTGCTAAAGATTGTTCTGTGACCAGGGATCACATGATCTTATAAAAAACATGTTTCTGATTTAAACACTGGACCTTGTGGTTGCCACTATAGTGTATGAAGCAGCTGAGCTGAGCAACATGCTGGGAGAACAATGTTGGTGGATTTAACATTTTTAAGTCTTGATTATGTTTTAATGAACAATGAAACAGTACATTTCCTACACCTGTTTTGAGGATTTTCGTAGTAAACAATAGTGAAATTAAATAAATAAAGATGCAGAAAAACAGATGAGCAGATTAATACAACTACGTCTTTGACTTTAAAAAAAAAAGGAAAATGGCTTTTTTTGCCAGCCAAAAAAATAAAAAGTTTGAGGCTGAAATGTAAAACTAAAGATCCTTTTAGAGCCCCTTTGTGGAGACCAGGTATAGTATTTCAGATGTAGCATAATGAGTATAATGATAATATAGTCTATTGTTACCCCTATTTTCCAGAAGGACTTTTGAGATATAATCTACATGGTACAAAATAATAGTGGCTGAAATCTGAACATCCTGGTTGACACAGTTTTTTTTTTAAACTTTTTGAGCCAGTCATATGGTAATACACTTGGACATGCAGAAGTTATTTGTGTCTGGTCTGCTGTCTGTTAGATGTTTTTTCTCTCTCATTGGAGAAATGAAAGGTCTTTTCAACACAAGCAACTGTATCCTGAATTGTAATGCCGATGGCTGTTTGTAATAAGTGATACGATGATTGAGACGATTGATTTGGTTGCAAATTATTTAATATTTTAGTTCACAAAGGCAATGCATTCATGTATCCTCTGTGCTCTGTACAGAATGGTTGATCCTTGCATGTGATGTATTCTGGAGTATTTCATGTTCAATTGATGGTGTAACCATCAGGGAAAAGACACCCTAATTAGAAATAACATGCTTATAACTGGATACTGATGCTAATGTCAGCTTTGAAAATGAGTCATCGAACCGCTTTTGTTGTTGGCATAGATATATAAAAGAATGAAATACTGGCATTGTCTACTCTTTGCCTCCTTTCCTTGATCACTCTGTTTTGGGGGCTCCTGCTGCGTGGATTTATGTTTTTGCAAGGTCTGTTTCCGTAAGAGGTTGTAAAATCAACAGTGAATGCTGGCAATTTACAATTTTCAGGATATCCCATTTTATCTTCCCATTATAGTATTCCTGTTAAAAAATAAATGCTACTTGACTGTAACTGCCAGTTATCAAAGTTATTGCCTAAAAATCTTACCTTTCTGGCACTACCAAACACCCATTGATTAGAGCTTATAGACCTGGGTCAATTAGTACATTATTGAATGGAGGTTTAAAAAAAACAATATGCAATTTAGAAAAGCATACCTTACAACACACTATGCGCTGAACTAAGTGTACTAGAAGGAGCAAAGAAATTGCAGACAGCAAGATAACATAATTTCATGAAAAAGTGTTTGTATGACATTCTTACAACCGCCCTGAATCCCTTACATAAAGGCAATGTGCTGTAACCTATCCTACAATACAAGCACTACAGGCTCTCACTCATCTCACAGGCAACCGGCGAGCACACCAAACCACGTTTTCCAGCAGAGAAAAACAGGTAGTGCTCATCACTTGTTTTCAAACCCCTACATACCTGATTAAAGATAATGAGATGCTGCACGTCACTTCAAAATGAGGAATGAGGTCTTCTTCATTTTCAGAGAAGTGAGGGAGACAAGAGAGCTTGCCAGGACAGAGAGAGAGAGAGAGTCTCTGAAACAGCTGATTAGATTACCCCGCTGGGGCTGTGGTGAGGCTTTACGCTGCGGCTGCCACCCTGCTGCTCACCTCAGCTGCCCTCTTCCGCCATCACTCCTCTTCACGCCATCACTGCCTACTCCTGGCAGAGCAACATCTCCCCCTACAGGCCGAAGTCAGCAGTTCAAGCCTAAAAAAAATTTTAAAAAAAATGCCTCCAATGCCTCTTGGACAACTCATGAGGTTATCTCAGGTAAGGTCTTGCTTCATTTACTGAATGGATTTTTCTGCGATGACATGGTAAAAAGGCCATTTCCGGTTCTTGCGGCTGGGTTTAGTGGATCTGAGAGAACGCATCTGCATCTTACATTGACTCACACAATAAAACGTTAATATTGAAGATAGGAAAAAGTGCGCCTCAACTAGCAAAATGAGCCCAAACACACATTAGCTGATCAAACAACTCATAAACACGAGTGAGGTAGCACATCCAAAAATAATGAAAAACTTTTAATAACTTCAAAACTTTTTTAATGTCATGTGAATTTGAGATAGATACCCTAAATTAAGAATCCAATAGTAACCAGTTGTTCGCAACACACTTTTTTGTGACTTTTTTTTAACCTAAACCTTTCAAACCTAATTCCACAGCGCTTTTACAAGTGATCAGGATTGGAAGATACGGAGGAAAAATCCTGAAAGAAATAGAAAATAAATAAAATAAATATTTGTCTTAATTAAACTCTCAATGAAGACTTTACCGTCTCTCCCTTCCCTCATTTCTCTCTCTCTCTCTGACTGCGAGTTCTTGGATAAGCGGTGTTTAAATTATTGAGAACAATATACTTTGGGCTTCTACTCATTTCATACACGTTCACACATCAGCAGTTGTTTCATTTTTTCATTAAGAGAAGTTTTTGACAGGACCTTACCCAAGTCAGGAGAGCAAAGTACTGCGTCGAGGGCAGTAGAGGGAAATATCAAACCAAGAATGCCAATGGGGTAGTTTACGTGCCCACAAAACGGTTTTGTACCCCGACCATGCCACTCTGCCACTATTTATTATGAATGGATTCTCTAGATACATCTGCTTGTCAAAACTGCTTCTCCATGCTCTGATTTCACAGTGAAAATATCGTTGAGAGAAAAAGTGGACCGTCTTTCTCTAATTAGTTTCTCTAACGTTCTTCAAAAGCACGAAATGTCTTTTTGTGTGTGTGTGCGTGCATGTGCGTGCACGGGATTCAGCCATCGTGTTAGACGTGACATCAAGGGATAATCAGCCTCTTTTGCAGAAACGAATGCTTTGCGATAACAATTGGAAGTGCTTGCCACTGAAGAGGGCACATCTCTGTAAAACAGTGTTGATTAACTATTAATTATGAATTATGAATAGGATCACTATACGAACACTGAATACCACAACACTGTAAACAGTCTTGGTCATTCCATTTGCTTTGGATCAATTGGAGTTAATGAGCTAAAATGTCATCAGAGGACAAGGGATCTTTGTTTAAATTAAAGTTTGATGAAATGATGATGACAAACATTTCTAAGCCTTGGAGATTGGTACTGTTGATAGACTATTATTCTCCAGTCAATAAGTTGTTTGATATTCCAAGATTATTATTTCAAATGATTTAAATTTCAAGTAATTGCAACCACATATGTAATTAACTAAAGTCCATAGCCTAAGATGGAAGAATGAATCAAAACCAAGAGAGAGGCAAAGTAAAGCTCAGTTTTATGGTTGAAATGCAATGCCCCTTTAAGAAAGATCTTCCATATTGTAGCCAGATAACTCGGCCAGGTCTTTTAATGCCACAGCAGTTGGAGAGTGGTTTGGGACAAAGGAGTTGAGTTAATCAGAGGTGGTCTCTTCATGGACACCTGCCCAGATCTCTCTGATTGTAAAAGGGCGGAAGACTCAGATTAATCTGTGTGTTGTGCAATTGGATGTTATGAAGCCTTACCGTGGGGTTGGTTTGTTAAGTTATACTGTAGCTGACACACTGCCGAACTCAGACAAGTTCATTGTATCGTTATTGTATGGTCAAGACAATACCTGTATATTTACTTATCTTTTTGAATACCGACTAAAAATTAAGTTCAGTATTGCTTGCGAGACCCTGGGTACAGACTGATCCTCTAGATAAAACTTCATACCATATATTGAGAGTATCCTGTTTTGCAACAGGCCCTTATTTGATCTCTACAAGAGAGGCACTCTCAGCAGGTAGGTCCTTACCAAAATAGCAAAGTGATGTAACAATTTGTATATAAACTGGTTATGGCTGCTGCTGACAGTCTGTGTGGGTGGCAGCTTTCCGTTCCAATAGTCTGTCAGTCTGCCTCTGAGCCACCCATGACTCAGGTAGGGCAACTGAGGACAGCTTGGCAACAATACACTATAATACACCCAGGAGACTCTACTGGATTTGATCCATGATCATGATTTGAAAAGAACATCAGTCGTACAATTACCTTTATTTCTCAAATACCTTACAGGTTTAAAGGTACATGGAATTTGACTGGTGTAAAGTGAAATTTCCCAGAATGTTTAAGGAGTACCTATTCCCTAAATTTTGTGAAACAGTGCTAAACTGTGAATATCAAACAACAGAGTAGTAGAATACAGGACTATAATCAAAAAATGTTTTAGAGTTAAACAAACTTTGGTTGCAGCCTAGGGGCAGAACTTTGTACTGTCTTCCTAATCAACCATCCCAGAAAACTGATTGAGACCACTTCCCCACCTACGGGTGCTAGCATTCAGTCTCTCAGGGGCATTGAATAGAGTGAATACGTTTATCTGAGATTAGAGCATTTATTGCGCTGTTGCAAAGCAACTGTGCGGTCAACAAAATGTCCTCATGTCAAGAAAATTCATTGAACATCTCTGGAGAAAATGGATTTATTCTGGGTGGCTGAACTCTCATTGAGTCACAGTCAACAGTGTGGAAAGAGGAATAAATCGCTTCAATAATCTATGACTTTTATCATTACGGAGGTCAGAGCACATTAAAACTTATACTTAGAGCAGATTAACAGCTGCGCAGCCATTTCCGATCCCCCTCCTGGCTGCAAGAGAACATAAGGAGCGCTAGAATTTTCACAAACAAAGTTCACATTTCATCTGGTGCACATCTACCGTCACACTAGCTTTCATTGTGCTTAATGGCATTATGTTGAATGTAATGCCAGTGGAAAATCCCCCGCGTGTAGGCACTCGCCTCTGCATGGTTTGGATTTGTAATCTTGATGTTTTGCGTAATGCTTCAATTCCTGTTCCTGTTCTTTTCATGATTTAAAGTAGAATGACTACAGATGAGGATTATAAACAACAGGGAATGGGGCATATTTTATGCTTTACTTTTTTTTTTATCAATGACATTTAACTGGCCTAGCATGACCTGGATGTCCACTGGACTAAACACAATGAAAGATACGGTGCAATCCTTCTCCGTGTCATATGGGCAGTGTACTAGCTGGTGTGGTAGAGAGACAACTACTTCAACATTCCTGAAACATATGAGCACTAACATTGTGCTTTTACATTTTGCAAAAACAGTTATTCGTCTGTCTATTCGTCTGTCTAAGGAACAGAAAGGCCCATCCTTTCTAGTGTTTATTTCTAGTGTTTATTTCTAGTGTTTATTATATTATATTGGATGCTGCTATGGTCAAGGAACAACAACGAAGAAAATTTCACTCTTTCCTGCTGTAAAAAGTATTGAATGACGTGACAGTAAAGGAATCTGAATCTGAATCTGAATTTGAAAGTCCGATCAGATTCACGACTGAACATTGAAAAAGAAGAAGAAATTATACGTGAATACTTTTGATGGTTGGAACCGTCCACGCACCAAATGGACTTCAGGTCTCATTAGTACAAAATGATAGCAAACCTAGGAGCATGTTGGCTCTTGGTGGCTCTAATGGGAGGGAGACAGCTTTGAAATAGAAGTGACAACCTTTTAGTGGATAAAAACACTTTAGTGAATAAACATGGCAAAACAAGCAGCACATGGAGATTGCTGCATATCTTCTAGATGAACCCAATGTCCGCAATATCAAATGAGAACTGCACAACTTCCAAGGATGCTTTCAGCCAGTTGACTTTGAGTTGCTACTAAGATGGGCATCACAGCAAACCAAGCCAACTTCTTACATTTGAAAAAAAGAAAAAATATATAAAAAATGTACAAAGGGAACGCGCAACAAGAAAATATTTGATCACTATCGTCCTTTTTTCTTTGTTGGCCTTTCCAGTATTCGGTAGATGGAAGAAAACCCAACAAGATTAAGGACAATAGAATATTCCAGGCCTTTTTTCAGAGGCTCTGGAAGGCAATTACATGCTGTACTAACCGTGTTAGAGGAGGACTGTTAAGTCCACTGCTATTCCATCTTCAAATATTTATAACTTCAGCAATAGCACATATTCAGAGTCCACTACATCAACCAATCATAGCACAGCATCGTATATTGTGCTACTTGCCTTTACTAACCAGGAACTTTACATCGGTCAATAATGATTGGATTCAGGTTCTAAGAATCTCAACATGACAGGATATGGTTAGCCTATATTATTGTGCCTGCTATTGAATGTTTCAGGACTTGTGTATATATATATATATATATTCTTGGTCTACTTCTATTCTCATAAATATTTGTGACTGTGGGGTGGCCTACAGGTTGACACAGGCTGTGCTTGGTTCTTCTGTCAAAATACTCTTCAGAACAAAACAAATCATGCTCATAAATATGTGTCAAGCATGCAGGGACATTCATAAATATTCACTGATGAGTTTACATACCATGCACACTGACATATGCAAATGTGTACTTCCAAACCACAAAGAAAACTACAAATGCTCCCACAACATCCAAGCAGTTCTTGTCCTTATTTACCCTCTTCCGTGGTGCAAAAGAGTAATGATTTTGGAATATTTGGATGCACTTCATCTTTATGAACCATGCCAGCCAGGGACAAGGAACCAAATCTCGTGACTGTCACTGGAAAAAGGGGATGTCTGGTTATCCTAATCTCATCCCCTTTAGGAAATAAACATGCTTGTTTACAATTGACCTGCAGCTCACCAATCCATGGTGACTCATGGCTTCATCCTCACCCTGCGTACTATCAAGATTAATAATGCTCTCTCCACACAGAGATAAGCTACTACAGCCAACTGTTACATAAAAACAAAACAAAGCAAAAAAAAAATACTGTCATTATAACCTCTGAAACAGGAAGTAATCCATTGAACATGTGTCAAAATGAAAATGTAACTTGTTTCTAAACATCTCGTGTCACTGCCATATGTATAGCTTGCAAACTCACATTAATTCTCCAAATGTAATCTGTCAAATGCAGTTTTTGTAATGCATTCACATGAAAAAACAGCTTTCATTAAGCCATCTTGAGTAAATTGAATTCCAATTATGGTTAAATGGAACGGCACTTTTCCTAAGTGGGCATGTGATAAAGTATGTATGAATATGATTTGTTTGCTTCTTAGTAATTTCATTAGTTACAAATGAATAAAAGATTCAGTACCATTGCCTAGGCCTGTTTGGACTCCAGTGTTGATTTACACAAATAGCCAAAGTATTGCCATTGTGAAGGGAATGCAACAGCTTGTCCTGTAGTGATGATTGATGACTGCTACAAATTCCTGAATGCATGCTAAAACATTTCTTAAACTAATTTCAGTGTTTAAATCAATCATGTTTTTCAAATGCCCTAAAGGTCTGATTCTTGGCTGAACTGCAACAGCAGGGCCAGCCCCTATAAACAGCCCTGTCATTGACTGACTGACTGACTGAGAGTGATGAAGTTACACCATGGGTTGTTTGCAGTCACGTGATTCCGATGACGCGCAAAACTCAGATGGAGGACAGGAAGTGAAAAGCAGAATAGACGAGATGGAGGAAAGCCCGTACTGTGCCAGTTTAGAAATATTACGAGGGAAAGGTATAAACAGAAAATCACAACAAATGTTGGATGTGATCATTATGTTATGAAGACATCTGCCCTCTAGCGACAAGGCTTTTGGCCACAATTTAGCACATCTAGGGGTGGGCGGTACCACAAATTTTGGTTTCAATGCGACACCAAGTAATACTAAAGAGGAGCGGTCTTGCAGCGTGCAGAGTGCATGCATTAAGAAGCATGTTCACATACACAGGACATCATCTACACTGTTGTCACGGAGATAACATCGGGAGGGAGTTTGCCGAGATAGTTTCTCTACTCACTGATGAAATAAAATTGTGAGAAAGATTGAGAGACGGATACATTTTCTCTTTTGGTATCGATCGTAGTACTCCGTAGGAGACGTAGTATCTGTAGTATCGATACTTTTGGTATCGATCCGCCCACCCCTAACATTGACCATACAGGTCCAGCCATGTACCAGCTTTTGACCTAGTCTCATGAGAGATAAGTTTAACTCTTCTCAGAATGATCACAAAGTCAGTTCCCCACGTTTTGCTAATGGAGTGCCTCCAGTTTCTACAGCTTTGTGACATCAAGTTACAATTCTGGTTCTGTGGTTTCTAGCATTAGAACAGAGTTATCAATGTTTACAACACTGATTTAACTGTCGTAAATCAAAGGGTAACGTTACCTCATGCGAGTTCTTGCAATTAGTACTTTTTAGGGCTGAGGCTCTTGGTTGTCAACATTACAAAAACACACAAAAAAACAACAACAATGATGTGAGGTTTTCTACATACCTACATTTGCGTGGGATTGAAAAACTGGTGTGAAATCACACGCATCTACCCTTAGGTTAAGAACGGTGACCATTCTACTGAGGTTGGATCTATTCGCTATTTGTTGTCATTTGCTCTATTTCAAATGTGCTGTGGATGCCTTCACAGCCATGGTTCTCAGATTGGATAAGTACTGAGATCAACAAGAACTGAGTTGGAGATGTCATTCTGCCTATTTAGTGTATAAAGGACTATTGTTTATGCATTCCCATTCCCAGTTATCTAGCGCCCCCTTGTGTTTAATACTGCCCACTGCCAGAGTTGCCACTTGTTGCAGACAGCACTATACTGTAGTATAAAGATGCTTATAATCAGTGTCAGTTATTGTGTTGTGATATACACAATGACAATATATATGTATATGTTTATGTAGTACAGAAATTGCCCATACTATGCTTTAAAGAGGAGTGCTTTATAGGGTTTTCATAATTTCACTGTAACAGCAAACAGACAGACTATAATGCGTTTCATAGTAGGCATTTAGGACAAATGTGCCCTCCAAGTCAAGTCAAGTAAAGCCAAAACGGATGTATGGTTGAAAATATAAATTCAAATACTCTTTATTCATTCTATAGTTGTACACCACTAAAGACAGTGATAGGAGCACACAATGGGTATGAACATTTGTCAG
>OMKK01041723.1:9908-23779 GCA_900302305.1 Polymixia japonica | reverse complement strand
TGTCGTTACCATTGTTACCGCTGCTGCCCTCGTTACATACAGAGGGACCCATGAGACCCGTGTGTGTGTGTGTGTGTGTGTGTGCGTGTGTGTGTGTGTGTTGGATTTTAATTAGTGGATGTACGGGTCAGATGCAGGTGAGGCTAATTAATCCAGCTATCCCTCTTTCACACACTCTACCTGAGATGTTTGCAGTATTGTTGACAGACAAACCTATGGGTCAAGAACACCTACAGGCCCTTATTTCATTCTCCTCCACTACCTTTACCCTAGCTTTAAAACACTTTAATGAGAGCAGTTCCTGCAGATTCATAGTTTTTTGCAGCTCATTCCAGGCCAGAGGGGCAGACAGCTGGAAGGCTTGTTTGGTTCGGTGAGCAGGATTCTGTTTTCACAACGTAATTGATAAGTCCTATTTTCCTGCACAGTAATAAATGAACATAAATAAGGTGGAAGCTGTTTCAAAATGGCTTTATAAATAAAGATATACCAGTGACTCGTAAAGTTAAAGAAGGCCAGCCTACTCTCATACAGAGGGTACAACGATGTGTCAGAGGTTTAAACTTAGTGACAAACCTCAAAGCCCCATGATACACTGTATCTAGCTTACGTAGGACTGTCACAGGAGCATATATCAAATATCACCATAATCTAAAATCGGCAGGAAGGTAGAAGAGACAAGCCTCTTTCTTGCTTCGAAAGAAAAACATGCTTTATTACGAAAATAAAAACCTAACTTCATTCTGAGTTTTTTCACAAGAGTGTCAATGTGTGAATTAAAAGTGAGACTGTCGTCTATTAAAAACCTTAAGTACTTGTAGGATGACACTCTTTCAAATTACCTTGCCCTGTGTAGTGATTATGTGTGGGAGTGTCAGTGGTTCCTCCTTCGCCCTCTTAGTGAAAACCATCATCTTGGTCTTACCTGCATTTAAAACAAGCTTCAGCTGATACAGCTGGGCCTGAACCAAAATGAAAGCAGCTTGCAATTCATCAACAGCCTTTTCTAGTGTTGCTGCACAACAATAAATAATAGTGTCATCAGCATAAAAATGAAAAAAGGCATTTGGGACATTTTTTCCAACATTATTAATATATATAGTAAAAAGAAGGGGACCCAAGACAGAGCCCTGCGGCACCCCCTTCTGGACAGTTAAAACATCAGACACTTTACCATTGAACTGGACACATTGTGTTCTGCCTGACAGGTAGTCTTTAAACCAAGCAGCTGCCTGACCTGAAAAACCTACGTTGACTAACCTTTTCAGCATAATGTCATGATCAACAGTATCAAACTCCTTAGAGAGGTCAATAAAAAGGGCGGTGCAGTGCTGTTTCCTGTCCTTTGCAACAATCAGATCATTTACAACTTTCATTGCTGCGGTAGTAGTGCCATGCTGCTTTCTAAAACCTGACTGAAAAGTAGATAAAATATTATTCTCACTTAAAAACGAGTTCATCTGGTTGCACACTAGGCTCTCTAGAACTTTTGCAAGAACTGGTAACTTTGAGATAGGCCTATAATTATTCAGAAGTGAGGGCTCGCCTCCTTTTAACAGGGGCAGAACATAGGCCGACTTCCACACACTAGGGATGACGTTCAGCTTGAAAGTAAAAAGATAAGTTAGAGGCTCTGCAGTCAAGTCAGCTGAGAGATTTAGCAGCTACGGATCCAAATTGTCTGGGCTTTCAGAGCTTTTTGTACTTCCACTACAGTTAAAGGGAAAAAGCCAAAACTTTGTCCATTTCTCACTTCATCAACAAATGTATGATCCACTGAGGTTGAAGCAGTTTCAGTTTCAAACAGACAACCAGAGGAAACAAAATGTTCATTAAAACAATTTAACATTTCCAGTCTGTCAGTGATCATTTCAGAGCCCTTTGTAACGCAAGGTGGTAAATCATAGTTACAATTTTTGTTCATGGACTTTATCACTTTCCAAAACTTAGAAGGATTGTTGAGATTCTCTGTTGTAGTAGTTAAGTAAAAGTCAGATTTTAACTTTTTGGTGAGATGTGTACATTTGTTTCTTAAGACCCTAAATTTTAACCAATCAGACTCAGAGCTTGTTCTCCTAGCCAAGGCCCATAATTTGTCCCTCTCGTGTATATATACTGTATATATTTGACCAAGCCTTTGTCATCGCTAAAATACAGGCGCTCACAAAAACTGAACTTAGCTCCAGTCAGTCAGTGAGGGCTGAACAGCAGGTAACTAAGGGACAGTGTCCTGGACGAGATGGACCACGGAGTAAGGCAAACGAGAGAGCAGAGAATGTGAGGAGAGAGAGAAGAATCCTTACTGTTGGTTGGTTAGTTGTAAAGTCAGTGCTCTAGGAATTTGAGCTCATGGTCAAGTTGCTCTGAATAAGAGCACTATACCTCCTCTTATAAAATGATAGGCAGTCAAAAGACAGTCACGTACAGTTAAGATTAACAACGTTAAATCAACTTATAGCAGGTTAACTTAACTCCTTGGTTGAACTGTAACACTCAAACAGCGTGGATCCTCTCTAGACTTTGGAGATATTGAATGCTGATGACGATTGACGGATTATGATTTGTTTTCTCCAAAATAGATATATAGTCTTAAGAAAAATAACTCCTCACTGGCACAGGGCGACATTTTTCTCAATAATATGTGACTTACATTACTGTCATCAAAGACAAGGGAGCATCTCCTCAGAGCTGGTCTGGAGACGTCAATGAGCAGGTCACAGGAGTTCTTGTATATTCTGAAACAAATCCAAAATCACTGCTGAAAATCACTGCAATATGCTTTAATTCTATCTCAATATGCTTTAATTCTATCTCAATATGCTTTAATTCTATCTATCTATATATATATCTAGCTGCCTGCCTGCCTGCCTATCTGTCTAGTTCGTTTTTTGCAGTCCTTACCCTTTAGCGGCATTGAGGGTGCATTTGCTTGTGCTTGTGTGTTGAGATACATGCGTGCTATTCCACACGCATGTGATGTTGTTATTGAAGTCAGTGAGGCAACTGAGACCTGTATGGGAAGAGAGACAACATAAGCCTGTTGTCTTAAAGCTATGAATTTGGTAAGATACAAGTAATGCTATGATTAGAAAAGCATAATCAGAAATAATGAGTAAGAAAACCCCCTTGAGAACAGAACTGGCCACACAGTTTTAAGTTTCAAAAACGACATGCGCTATTACATGTAACCCATCGCTCCACAAACACAGCAACTACAAACCATGTAGCTCATTTCATTATTGAAATATTAAGCAATAATAACCACTAACTGTCACGTGGGCTGCCGCTACAGTCTTGACTCTGGCTGGCGAAGACGTGGAGGAGAAACGCAAGAAGACGCAATAGATGAATCCGTTCATCCGCCCTCATTTGGGACGTCGTCATACTGCTGTTTTGGATGGACGACCACAAGGCAGGACAAGGTGGGACATGGAGATGCAGTTGTGGTGGCGCACAACACGGGGTGATCTGGACATCAGGGCTTCGGCGCAGGGTCCTTGCTGCTGGGTGCGGCGGCCCCCTCAGAGCCCTCGCTGCTTCCTTTTCATCCTACACACAGGAAGAGATATGGTTAGATGTATGATTACATTTTTTTTTTTTTTTTTTTTTTTTTTTTTTTTTTTGCAGTCCAAGTTATTTTTGCACTTTGTTCCATACGCAGTAAAACGTACACACACACACACGCACACACACAGTCATACACCCGTTCGTAGGCCAACACATAGACGCAGACGAAGACATTCACGTACATAGTCACACACACACACACACACACACACACACATACACACACACATACCACAAACGCGCAAGGAAACTGAAAAGTTAACACCTACAGGTGATCCAAAAAGCAGAAATAGAAACTCTCTAACCTTCTCATTCTCTAATTTCCCTCCAACAATGCACAGTTCCACTTACAGGGTTTAGGCGATGCACCTGTTACGTTGCCATGACAATATGCAGCCATATCCTGCAATAATATTATTGCATCCCCACAGTAAAATCTTCTTTTAATCCCCCTCCACAATTGAGGTTTTAGCCATCCTCCTCTCCAAAGAGTCTTTCAACGAGGGTAAAAGAGCGATCTTAAATCTTAAAGGAAAATAACTCAACATAGCATTTGCTTACCTGTCAATGAAGTTGCACAGGGTCTGCTTCGAAGTGATGTGTCGGTCTATTTGGTTAAGTGTGACAGAACATTAGGAAACAGTGTTATTTTTTCTCCTAGCATAAGAGAGGTTGATTCGTCAAAAAGAGAACCAAGAGTAGATAATGTGCATGCTCTTTGAAGGTCACTGCTACTGTCACATAAAATGAGTCATCTTGTCTAGGTTTCTTCCTCTACCTCTCCTAGAAGAGAAGGGCCATCTGATGTCATGTCCTCTTTTCCTGTATGCCCTATCTCAGTGTCTGATACCGTTCAATGCAGTTAGCGTAAGCTCAATAAATCTACGTATCTAGCTGGGACAGCACACGTCAGTCCATTCATTTACTCTCTGCTCTTGTGGACTGCCCTGGTGCTGATCCAGCGCTCTACTCAGAATCTACTCACACGTGCATTAAGACTCCACACCCAGGATGCTTCACAAGATCTCCGAGAGATCTTTTGGGACCACAAAGAGATGGCTGATGTTTCAGCTACTTGTCTTCCTCAGAGCCTGTGGGGACTAATCCCTATCAATATATAGAGTACACGCACACGCACACACCCACACACACACTGCCCTGACCTCATGTCTTCAAATCTTTGATGTGTTTGTTATTTATTTATGCCTTTACCTTTTGTGACAAACGTGGTTTGTTTAAAGGATAGAATAAATACATGGACTTTACTTGACTTGAATATAGGTGATCTTGTTGCAAAATAACGCACTGCAGTTGAAGGCAGTCCGCTTTCTCTCTCTTTCTTGTCTCTTAACAACATAGTGACATTTGCTCAATAACAGGACAAGAGAGAGAGAAAAAGACAGCATTGTGGTGGGCTGTTCCACTTTAACAAACTTAAATAGGATTTGTGGTTTGTGGGTACTGCAGCCCACTGCGTAAAAGAGTTACAGAGTCCCAGAAGGCAAAACACAAAAATATACCCTCACACTCCTAATGCTCACAGATACACAGAAAATATACCCTCACACTCCTAATGCTCACAGATACACAGAAAATATACCCTCACACTCCTAATGCTCACAGATACACAAAGCCAAAACACAGTAATGACCTCATGTGTCTCTTCCTTTAGCCTTATCCAGGGAAGGTTTTCTGAACATGCCAGCATTGTCCTGATTCACATGCATACAGTTATATACTTTCAGCCGCCCAGTACAACCAGTCCACTGATGACCACTGAACAACTGATACAGTGGGATTTGCCACACAGTTGTGAAGCAGAACTGTCTCTATGTTCAACTACATGCAAGCTATTATGTATCATCCTATTAGTACTTTCATACCTGAAATTATTTATACATATATAATAACTTGTGTTAATAATAAAATATTAAGACTGTGTACAAGATTAACTTGAGCATTCTCATTAGTGTAAAAACATATTTAAATCTAAATCTAAAATTATATCTAAAACAATTTAGCTGCATTGGAATAAAGTAAAATTATCCCACCCTAGTTTTTCAGTTGTTAAAGAAATGTTACACACACTTTTTTTTAAGTACACATGTGAAATTTCTGTCTTTTTCCATTTCTGTGTGCAGGGGGAGTTTACGGGTTGATTCTTTGGTCACCTGTTTTGGTTTGATAAAGGTCAGAGGACTTTGTTTTTTGTCGCAGAACCTAAATGTGACACCATTCTGACAGATGTACTTCCTGTTAAAACAACGCTCTCTTTAATATAACAAACATGATAGATGAGATTCTGAATAACACAGTTTATAAGTTCAAAAATCTTGCATTGAGTTAATTTACCAAAATGCTATAAACCCACTTTGAAAAATAGTAAAGTGTAATCAAGCCTAACATCTTCTATAGTGCTGTGAAATAATCTTAATTTCTCAGAAACCACTTTTGTACAGCAGAGCAAAATGGGGGTTGCCAAGCCCAAGGGTCAAATCAAGATGTCTTCAAAATGGGATAGAAAGCCAGGATTTTATTTGGTGAGACGTTGTGGCCTACATGTACGTTCAGTGTCAATGTTGTGTAGCTAAAGTGAGTTTAGTGCTAAGAGTCAGTACTGAGAATGGGTGTTAGTAGAGGACATTGAATTTATTGTTGAGCCTTCTGGAGAAGTCTAGGTTATAATGGAACCGAACATACATTATGTTGCGTTTACTATGCGTTCTTTTAATTTATCAGGATAAGTTTTATGTCTTATGTTATGTTTTATGTCTTCTATGATATGTTGTTTTAATGTCCTTGTTATTGTTGTTCTGTCATGAGCACACTGGGACAAGTTCCTAACAACTAAGTTGGTATGGTAATAAAGTGTTGAATCTCGAATCTTATGGGAGGTGCCCACAGACCCATCCTCACCCACCCTCGTTCTACAGTCAAGCCAGGATTCTACGTTTGTATTGGTCACTATAATTTATCGTGGGAATCTAGTTGGAATGCCCAACAATTTTCAAATGCAATCTCTCTTTAAAAGACAGAGTTCTAACCTCCACACCAGGTGTCTGCGCTGGTGTGCACACTAGATTATAGCATATGATGCAATACATCCTAGGTATCGGTGACTGTAGCCGAGCGCGCCAATCGTTTGCGAGCAGAAGGCAGAGAAGATCTGAAAAAAATCCAACTTCTCACTGTATGTGGTAGATTCTCCAAACATAACAGTCTGCTTTTAAAGGGAACTGAGTGGGTGGCCCTCTATAGGGAACTACAGCATTACAGTGACGTGAAGGTAGATAAAAAGTTGGGAAAATTACAGTGTTTTGTAATTTGCAATTTATGTCAGCCTAAAAAGGTGCTAAACTGCTATTCCCCCACAGGGACCCGTCCCTGACTGTCAGATGGTGTTCATTTGGGGTTTCCACAACACATGTCTCTTTCCTAATAATTTCTTAAAGTAAGTGGACAGTGGAGAGGTGTTTTACGCAAGTCAGATGTCCACATACCTCAGTCATCAGGCTTGCACCTGACTCTCTCTGTCAGGTGCTGTTTATGGTTTGTCTGCCTATTTATGTTTCTGTCTCTCTGTCTATATGTATGTCTTTCTGTTTTTCTGTCTCTGCCCGTCTTTGTCTATATTTGTCTTACTTAAGTTTGACATTTGGAGTTTCCCTCATCCACTTGAACAGTGAAATGAAACAGCTGACACAAGTCTGTCTTCCTGTCTTTCACTGCCTCCTTGTCTCTCTCTCACTGTTCTCTCTCCCGCTCTGTCTCTCTGACGCTCTCCCTCAGACAGAGGGAGGCACACACACACACACACACACACACACACACACACACACACACACACACACACACACACACACACACACACACACTCAAAGCCACATCCCACTACCCTCTTACCCGAATGCTACAGTTGTTTCCAATAACAAACAAACCACATACTATTCCAGTAGGTTAACACTTCCTCTTTCTCAAACACTCAGACACACACATACACACTCACTCACTTACGCCTTCACTCGCTCAATAACTTACACACTCACTCATTCACTGTCTTACTCAAGCACACACAAGCTATAAAAACCCTGTATAAAGATGTTTCAGTTATTATATAAATGGTATATTTTACAGTGTTAGATATGTATTGGGGCAAATGAAGAATTCTTCTCCAAAATGTTATATATCAATTTGAAAAATCTTTACCTAATATCATCATTCATTAAGTGTCATCAATGTGTCTTGCTTTTCACCTTTAATCAAATGGTTTAATTTAATCTACGTTTTCAGCGCCGTCATGCTCTTTCGTCGCTACCATCACACACACACACACAGACACACAAACACACACACACACACAGACACACAAGCTCTTTTTTTCTCGTTTAAACCTTTACAGATACATTTCACTCAACGTCACAATCTTCATCATCATCCCCTTAACCCCGATAATGTGGCGTTATTTGGGCCACCTCAAGTCCACATCCCGCAACACACATGATTAATCATTCATTATACAGGAAACCGTTATTTTAGCATTCATGGTACCTGATAGTGAACCTACCAACACAGTCGTGTTCTATGAAGTTCTCTTCCCCATTCTTGACTGGCGAGTTTCTTATCAGTTCAGTTCAGTTCAGTGAGATGATTGATAAGTCCTTTCTTGGGGTCCAGGATAATTCAGACTGTACCAAGAACGCTCTTTCTTTTGAACAACTTGACTAACTTGCCTCGATTGTATCTCACGTCACATAAGTGGAAATGTTTCTGATTAAAAAAAGAAGTGGTTAATGTGGTTTCACTGACGGTGTTAGTTTCAGTGAATGCTACGTTTAAACTCCCCAAGAAGTGTGAAACAGGCCAGCGGGAGAAACCCCTTTTAGGCTCTTTCTTCTTTTTTTTTTTTCCTTTTTCAAACTCATAAAATAGTTTTCTCTTCATCACCTTTACCTTAGACTCACCTTAATGAAACATTTTACTTATAATATTATATTGTATGTTGTTCGCGCTCAAACTCACACTTCTTATAAAGATGTGTCATAAGTAATAATTATGATGAATAAAATACAAACTCAGTTTTGTGGTGAGCCTGAAGCAAAGGTGACGCAGAAAGCAATTGCCTAACAATAACTGACTATGGAGTGTTAAATAAATTTCACATCCTTCTGGTGTGTAGGTAGAAACAAAGTTTAGATCAAACACGAAAAATGTGTGGGAGAAACACTAGAAAAGAGCGCTGCAGTTGTGAAGAAGGAAAACTCAAATACAAAATAATGTTTGCAGAGATTTGAAAAAGAATCAAAACATTATGCAAGCCTTCGAAACTTTGTTTCAATCCAGCAAAACCCTTTTTTATTAGATTTCAAGCTTTCAAACACTGAGTTTCAACCTTTCAAAGCTTCTTTTTTTTTCAGTTTCGAAATATGACATAAACATTTCCAATCTCTCTCACTCCAATACTCCAACAACTCGCTCGCGACCATTTTCAATCCCTGCCTCGCGCGGCAAATTCAAACCGCTCCTGCGCGAGCCTCTCCTCCTCCAAACCCTTCGCTCGCGACCTATCCAACCCGTCTCCCGCCTTCTGTTTCGCAACGCAAGTTATCCCAGCACGTCGCTGACGTCCCACAGAAAAAATGAATGACGGCGGGCTTGGTCGCCAGGTGATTCACCTTCAGAGGGTCGCGGTCAGTCACAGGCCCAATCTCGATGTAATTTACTCGTTTTTGTCAAAACAGCATCGTTAAGCGAAAAATAAAAGAAATGGTGTGTAATATAACCTATTCTTACGTTCCTCTGATTTCATGTGTTTTTGTGTACCATCTTTTTTCTTGTAATTGCTCCTTTACTGTAATTTTAAACGCTTCTGGGCTTCCCCTGGTAACCCTGTATTTGATGTAGTAACGCTATGAACTGTGGGTAATTCCCCCCAAATTCTGCAGAAATGTGAACTTACAGAAAGTGTGCATAAAGGGCTCAAAAAGTATCCCTCATGCGATTTGACAGTGGGACAGCCCTAAACCCTCATGGATTGAGGAACTGCCCTAGCGAGAACGCAGTTCCGTGAGTGTGGACATTGAGATTGGGCCACAGAGAAAGCTGTCTGAACTGAGGGAAGCACACGCACCTGCGCCTTCCACAGAGAGGAACCTAACTCTATGTTGACCCAAGTATTGACTGGAACAAAGCACTGACTGCATGACGCAGAGAAGGGACGCCCGGGACGAGTCATAACCAATAACCGCAAACTAAATAAATAAATAATAAAAAATAATTGCTGCGGCGGATCATTTTCTTACCGCGGCAGCTCCGTAGAATACATAAAGAGAAACACTGCTGTGTGAGTGGGCTAGTGTCTGGTCGGTCTGCTGTGCTGTGTATGGGTCTTTCTCTTCCCTTGTCTTTCCAGGTCTACGGATAACAACTGCTCCCCCTTCCCCCTGCTCCCAACTTCCTTATTCTTTTACTACTGCCCTATTGGTCCAATTGTACATTTTGTTATAATCCTATTTGTAACTTGCTTATAAATTGTCCATTCGGCACCTATAGCACACCCGATCACCCTGGAAGGGGATCCCTACTTTGTATCCCTTCCCAAGATTTCTTCCAGCTTTCCTAACTACAGTTTTTCAGTTTGTCCCTGTCAGATCGAGAGTTGAGGTCAGGGGGTGTCGTTTAATTCCTGTTGATTGTGAGGCTTTTAAAGCCCTTTGAGACTGTAATGGGATTAAGGGCTGTACAAATAAAATTCACTTGATTTGAATGGGCAGTGGAGTCTCCTGCCGTGAAAATTATAGAAACTGGCTTCGGACAACCTCTACTGCACCCCAACGGCCATTTCGGTGCAAGTGATGTCATGGCGAGCCACGAAATTACCAAACGGGCGCAGGGCGAGAGAGAAATCCATTTATGCCCAACGCAATTGCCACTTTGCCGTTGCAAGGGCACTCGCTTGCGCTGTCTGACAATTTCTCAGTTTTGTCAATCAGGCATGTGATTGGCAAAGGACAAAAAAAGCAGGAAAATTCTTATTATTATTCTTATTATTATCCTTATTCACAAGGCAACCAACTGCGACAACACCGTCATTCTAGTTAAGGCATGTTGTTTACCTGGCTACACATCTGCAACTACTCCAACTTTCGGCTCTTCTCCGCTTTGTTAGCTCATCCATCTGTTTTTCCTCCGTGATGGAAATCCGTAGAAACAAATGCCATTGTTGAGCTTTTGGCCAGGCTGCTTATTCAGTTTTCTATGACATTTGCTATGGCAGTTTTTTACACTACATACCTGCCCAACCATGATGATACAGCTCACCCCCCCGGATCTCATAGGTCAAATTTTCAGGTCGGAAAATCCGGAATTCTGGAAAAATCACATCCCTGGTCAATAGCGGTCCATGAGGAGTCTCCAGCCAGGGTCACAGTGGCGTCATTAGACCTGGGCTTTCAGGGCTGAAGCCCCTAATGTTTTGAGGCCAGCCCCAAATATTTTGTGAAGCCAGATCAATGTAGTTACTTACTTTTCCGCTGCTTGTATTTCACTCATAAATTCCCACACTGCTTGCGCAGACTAGAGCAGAGTGCTGCCCCTCTCCCCCACCGCACAACACATGCAGTGTTTACTTATTGCGTGTTCTGATCTCAGTATGAGTGATAGGTGACACATTAATACGCATTGGCCAGGTTGTGAAAGGTGGCTGGCTCAGCTGCGGTTCAGCCAGGTTCTAAAGACAATGGAGACGCTGGCTGTGGAGACAAGACAACAGAGGATGAGTGATATCGATGGAGGAGAAGAGAGATAATGGCAAACAAGAGAGAGATATAGCAACAAGACAGGAGAGTAGAAGAGAGGCAAGAGGAGTGAGGAGTGGAGAGAAATAGAGCAACAGAGAATTTTTAGAGCAGAGGAAAGACATACAAGACACAGAGACTGTGAGAGGAGACATACAGGTCACAGATAGAACACATGCAGAGAAACAGACAGGACAAAGACAGATGAGGGCAGGCGGTAGATAGAGAGAGGTGAGGACAAACCGCACTGATCAGTTGCATAACTTAATGTTGCGTTTCACCTGAAAAGGTGTGTGTGTGTCTGTGTGTGTGCGTGCGTGCGTGCGTGCTATTCCTAGAAACCTTGGGGTTTTTCACAAAAGAACTGACAGGCTTTTCCGCCCATTAAACCCTCACAAATAAGAAAAAAAGAAAAAGTGTGACTCACAAACCACCAGCAATTGCTGAAATATCCACCTAACTGCACTGCCAAGTAAATACAGAAAGTGCTCAGTTGCTTTTCATAAGTTTCTCCTCCTCTCTTCCACCATATACTACTACTACTTTCAATGGGCTTGGCACAAAGGTGACATTTATAGTTTGCTATATGTCTATATCGTCTAAATTGTGTGGGCGTATTTGCACTGTAATATCATTAGCGCGATGTCTTGTGCATAAGACAACGGACCATAAGACAACGTAGATAGAGGTCACAATCGATGTGCAATTTATGACGGTGTTAGTGGTGGTTATTATTCGTGAATGTCCCCATCAGCGTTTACATCTTCTAGCTACTCTTTGTATTAGCAGAACTGGACCATAGAGAGGAGGGCAGGAGGAGGAGAGATGAGAAAGAGACAGATAAGACACCGGAAGACAGATGGGAGAGAGGGAGAGGTGGAGAGAGAGAACCCAGCACACTTTAGGTGTTAAAAGGCGCGAAAAAGACACTTTATTAGTTGCATTCTGTAAATTCATAGAAATGACATTGAGGGGCACTCCGACATTTGGCACAGCTGCAGTATAACAGTTGTAGGTAAGTCTAAGCTCAGCCCACATAGGATTCACTTTATATACAGTATCATGCCAAATCCACCGCACTCAAATCCACAGTCTTCAACCAAGCAACGGGGGTCGAGAGACCTAAAGTGTTTACATGCAGTACGGTTTAGTATAAACAAGCAGCCAATAAGGTAGTCAAAGCCTACAATGCAGGTTACGAATTGTAACTCTAGTTATATGAATGCAGGCAAAGCATCTTGCCTATTGGATTGCTCCATCTGAAAGACTTATCACTAACCAGGGCTCCACCCTCCTGCCAGCCTGTATAAACTGGCATAGAATCTGATAAACCTACATGGTGAAGACCAGGAAGCTGTTGCGCAAATGTCTTCCACCGGGACCCCTCTAAAAAGAGCAGAGGAGGCAGATACTCCATATGTGGAGCGGGTTCTGATACCGACCAGTGGGGTCTGTCCAGCTTGGGTGTAACACTGAGAGATCCCCTCACACAGCCAATGGGACAGACGTTGTTTGGACAGAGCCCGGCCTCTGGCTGACTCACCTTGACACACAAGCAGTTGCCGAGTGGTTCTCATGTTAGCCTCACATAGAGATAGCGCGGATAGGGCATAGCAGATGCATATTCTCCTCCCTCTTAACCAAATGAGGAGGGGGATAGAATGCCTTAAGAAAATGTCTCTGGAAGGGAAAGAGCTCCTGATGTATAAGAATCACTCAGCTCTCCACACAGAAGATTAGAACAGGTAGTTATAAAAATATATGCATTTATTACTGCCCACACAGAGCAACATGTACAGGGTCTCCCATACTCTTCGGTCTTCCCGTCGTCCCGATCACCAGCTGCGGAATACAACTGCTGCTCTCCCCCAGTGTAACCAGCAGGCACTGGCAGACAGGACACACAAGACTGGGCCTCTCCTATCTCTCCTTGGCGTCAGCAGAGATAATAAAGGATCAGTTGGACAGAGTGCCATCCTGCACCCAACTCAAACAACAGAACACACACAAAACACAAAGCTTTAAAGGGGGAATCAGCCTATCCCTATCTTGCTCTGCCAATTACTAGTATTAATGACACCTGGGCCTAACCACCAGCCAATTAACTAGTCAGGCTCACCCTGTGACACTCCCCCCATCTTTCTCGACAGTCGTCCTGACTACCTAACTTCATAAAGATTGGTACCTGCTTGGGGGTCCCGATTCTCCCTTTGAGATCTACAAACTGACCGATTTACCTCCTCACTCCTATTCGGCTGAGCCTCCGGGGAACGTACTGGGTACCAGGTGTAGTTACGCCAGTCGGAGTTTGGCAGCTGGTAGACCCACTGGATCAGTATGCACTGTTCCTGTTAATGTTCTGTTCTAGCCAGAAATGTTATATATTGGTATTCTGTCCTACGTGTTCGAGTTCGTACGAGAACAGGCCGACAGATAGCCAACAACCAGAATCCCAAAGAAAGACAGAGTCCTGATCACAGTTGACGAACTTTACTGTAGTCCTTTAGGATC
>OMKK01041719.1:0-55326 GCA_900302305.1 Polymixia japonica | reverse complement strand
TGAGACTCAATACCAGTAAGTCTAACATTACTCCAGCATGACTGAGACTCAATACCAGCAAGTCTAACATTACTCCAGCATGACTGAGACTCAATACCAGTAAGTCTAACATTACTCCAGCATGACTGAGACTCAATACCAGTAAGTCTAACACTACTCCAGCATGACTGAGACTCAATACCAGTAAGTCTAACATTACTCCAGCATGACTGAGACTCAATACCAGTAAGTCTAACACTACTCCAGCATGACTGAGACTCAATACCAGTAAGTCTAACACTACTCCAGCATGACTGAGACTCAAATATGTTTATTGCTTGAAAGCTGTGTGACAGCCTGTGAACATCAGATACATTTTATACAAGATCAACCTTAAGATACAATAACTTGTAATGTTATAGATCTAATAAAACAAAATACAATTGTTCAGTTAAGAATGAACAAAATCACAAGATCCAGGAAGTATCAAGAGTTATATCAGATAAATAACTGTGGTCTGTCTGTCTGTACTCCTCAAGCTGTGCCAGACCGCCCTGAGGACCTGGAGGTCACCGCTGTCACCAAGGACTACATCAGCGTCACCTGGAAACCGCCTAAGTTTGATGGTGGCTCTGAGGTCACCATGTACATCCTGGAGGCCCGTATGATCGGCAAGGACAAGTTCACTAGACTGACCAAGGAGACATTGATGGAGAGGAGGTATACCGTCGACGGTCTGAGGGAGGGAGACACCTACGAGTTCAGGGTCATTGCTGTCAATGAGATCGGACCTAGCAAACCTTCCTTCTCCACCAAGCCCATCACCTGCAAAAATGAACTGGGTAAAGATTTTAAACGTGTTTAGTTACGTCACGTCAGGTCATTCACAAATTACAAGAGACCTCTGCTACTCTCGTCTGTCTTTCTATATTTTACTGTAAGAGAATGATATTTAAAAGTAAAAATATCATCTTTCATCCCACAAACCTTTTACAGTATAAATAGGAAGATGGGAAGGTCAACACCAGGAACTGGAATGTTACATTGATAACAACAAATCGCTCCTAGTGTTTCCACTGACGTTACCTTCCTGTCTCGTTCTCCAGAGCCCCCGACCATCGAGGTGGACTTCCGTGATAAGATCATCATCCGTGTGGGTGAGAGCTGCCTGCTTCAGGGTCGCTACACCGGCAAGCCCTCTCCCTCCATCACGTGGTACAGAGATGATGAGGAACTGAAGGCCGACCAGCACATCATGTTCAAGAACACCCTGACCACCATGTCCCTGGGCCTGATGAAGGGCAAGCGTGAGCACAGCGGACGGTACGTTGTGGTGGTGGAGAACAGCACCGGATCCAGGAAGGGAGTATGCAACGTGACCGTTGTCGGTATGTGATCACATCCTTATTCATACCTACAGATACAATGTTATAGTTTAATTACAATTTCCATTCTTTGTCATCCAAAGATAGTGTAGATAATTTCAAATGCTGTTGATTTTCTCTCTGCAGACCGTCCTACTCCTCCTGTGGGCCCAGTGATCTTTGAGGAGGTCCACAGGGAGTACATGGTAATCTCCTGGAAACCTCCGCTGGACAGCGGAGGAATTGATGTCTCCAACTACATCATTGAGAAGAGAGACGTCAACAGAGACCAGTGGGTCACCGTCACGTCTGCCTCAAGCAAAACCATATGCAAGGTGGGTCCTCTTCTATGTGGGTTTCATTAAGGTTTCATCTACACTGGGGCTGTCTAGGCCAGCAGTAAAGGCTCTGGTGAAGAGAGGTAATGTTTCTATTGCTGTTTGTGCCCAGATCCCCAAGCTGGCAGAGGGCAGGGAGTACATCATGAGGATCTCGGCTGAGAACATGTACGGAATCAGCGACCCGCTGGAGTCAGAGGAGATGAGAGCCAAGGATCTCTTCAGTACGTTTTACTACATCCTCTCAGTTCTTACTCAAAACCCCACCTCTCTTCAAACAATTACAATATATTTAATTTGCATACAACTACATCCATTTGTTTCTCCTGGTTTGTCTCAGATTCATTTGATCAAAAGGTATATTTTTGGTCAAACAAATATTTTCACTTTTCTATTATTTTAGCTACTTTTTGTATGTCAACGTTTCACCTTTTTACTTTATCAACTTTTGCTACTTAAATGTACTGCACTGAAAGTGATTTTTCTTATGCAACTTGCCCTCTATAGGAGTTCCTGAGGCCCCTGAGATGCCCACTGTCAGAGAGGTGTACGCCACCAATGCCCTGGTGCTGTGGAACAGGCCTCGTGACGGAGGCAAGCCCATCACCAACTACATCCTGGAGAAGAAGGAACCATCTGCCAAGAGGTGGTCCCGTACAACCAGAGACCCCCTGTACCCTGCCACCCAGTACAGAGTCCAGGACCTGATCGAGGGCTGTGAATACGAGTTCAGGGTGATGGCTGAGAACGAGCTGGGAACTGGAGACCCCAGCGTCCCGTCCAAACCCATCCTGGCTAAAGATCCCATCGGTGAGTGTGTGACAGTTTAGAGGAACTCAAAGTTTCATCATGGAAGCTGTAAATGATCATCGTGGCAGCACTGCCAAAGACGTTTCACTGTCGGTGGGCTGTCCGTCCACACAATGAAAAGAATAGACTTCCCTTCCCTGTTTGAATATTCATTTTTGTTGTTAAATATAATTTATTTCTTCAAACATAAACCTTTCTTGAAGTTATTCAAAATAACTTATGTCCAAATATTAAATTCAGATGATTGAGTTGTATTTTTAAACATCATTGTTCTGTTCTCCTCCAGTGTGTCCCAGCCCTCCAGTGACCCCCGAGGTGTACGACAAGACCAAGGACTCTGTCAGTCTGAAGTGGAAGATACCCCGCCATGATGGCAAAGGCAAGATCTTTGGTTACCTGGTTGAGTACCAGAAGCCCGGCGCTGTGGAGTGGATTCAGGCCAACGAGTCCCCAGAGCAGTGTCCAGACCTCCACTATGTTGTGACAGGCCTGACTGATGGAAATGAGTACACCTTCAGAATCTACACTGTCAATGCTGCAGGCAAATCTGAACCTGCCTACGTCAAACAGAGCATCAAAGTCCATGACAGACTGGGTAAGGAGTTGGATTCCTTACATAAGCATAATATACAGCAGATAGTAAAATGTATTATAATGCAAATAGTTTTTTATCATCTCTACATTCTATCTCATAAGCTGCATTTGTCATCATTTAGCTAGGTAAAATGCTAAATACATTTTCCATAACTGCATAATCCCCTAATTTTCCTAATAACTCCATAATTTCCATAATTTATATATGTATATGTAATAGAATAATCCTAATTTCTGTCAACAGAGGAGCCTGAGCTGCTGCTGGATGCCAACATGTCCCGTGACCACCTTGCCATGCTGGGTACTGACATCACCCTCAGCGCCAGCATCAAGGGTGTGCCAACTCCTACGGTCAGCTGGAAGAAGAACGATGGAGACGCCCCGTCCCATGTAACCATCGCTGTCACTGGCACTGGCAGCAAGCTCTTCATCCCCAAGTGTGTCCGCGCTGACTCTGGCAACTACACCATCACTGTGGAGAACACTGCCGGCAAGAAAACTGCCACCGTTGCTGTGCTCGTCCTCAGTGAGTAGGACCTCAAAAATGTGATATTGTAACCACTTATCAGTCCACACAGTAAAACAAGATACAATCCTGCTATGCAACAAAAGGAAGAGTTCATTCACTTTTAATTCAAAATTTAAATAGAAACCACAGTTAATTTGCTAAAAATTGAGCATTCATCCCAATTCTTATTTAATAGGTCATCATTCTCTCATGTTTTCTCAGCTTTTCTTCACTTCCTGAATTAAGTGAATTGAACCCAGGGACCCTAAATCTGTTCATTTTCCTAAATAACTCTGTTTTATTCTAACCTATACACATCTATTTCTACCAGACAAGCCCTCTCCTCCCACAAACCTGGTGATCTCTGAGGTGACCAGTGAGTCTGCCTACCTCACCTGGAAGGCCCCTGAGGACAACGGCGGTGCAGTCATCTCCCACTACGTGGTGCACAAGAAGGATGTGGCTGCTGAGAAATGGGTTCCTGTCTCTGCATCCAATAAGAAGCTGAGTCTGATGGCGATGTACCTGATGGAAGGCATCCAGTATATGTTCAGAGTGGCTGCTGAGAACCAGTTTGGCAGGAGTGACTACGTAACAACCAAGACACCCATCAAGGCCATCGATCCTCTCTGTGAGTTCTCCCGATTATAACTGTTTATCTTACTGCACTTTGAATAATAATAATAACAACAATAATGATAATAATATATTATTATTATTATTATTATTATTATTAATAATAATAATAATAATAATAATAAAAATTGATATTGTATTTCCCTTAGTTACAAACTGGCTTATATATTAAAAATTAAAAATAATTCGAACTCAATTTACTTGACCTGGAACGTTCAGATCCTCCTGGTCCACCCAAGAACCTCCACCACAGTGATGCTGAAAAGACCGAGGTGTGGCTAGAATGGGAGTGGCCCGACCGCACCGGAGGAAGTGATATTACTGGCTTCATCGTCGAGCACCAGGAAGAGGGCCAGGCAGACTGGGTCACCTTCAAGACCGTCAGCAACAACCACTCCCACGTCACCGGCCTGGTGGAGGGCAAGACCTACCGTTTTAGAGTCAAGGCTCAAAATGCCATTGGCGTGAGCCGTCCAGACACCAGCGTTCCTGTCACCTGCCAGGAGAAGACATGTAAGACACCAGACTCCTGTGTGGTGGTTTGTTACTGCAGATGGTTTATGTTCCCTGCACTTAGAATATGTTTTGTGAATATGCTTCTGACAAAGTCAATTTTAAGAACATTCTTAATTTAACCTCCTTCCATATTTAGAAATGTCCTTTTAAATTCAATATTAAAAAGACAAGACAATTTTGTCATTATAAATACTGAAGTCCACAGGCCTCAAAAAGTCCTAACATTGTTGCCTTCATTCTTTCTTTAGTGCCACCAACTATTGAAGTTGATGTGAAGCTTATTGAGGGTCTTGTGGTCAAAGCTGGCAGCACTATTGTCCTGCCAGCCAAGATGAAAGGCATCCCCATTCCCACTGCCAAATGGATGAGTGACGGCAAGGAGATCCTGTCCGAGGGCCGCTACAAAATCGAGTCTGTTGAATCCTCCACCATCCTCAGCATCCCTGCGTGTGTGAGAGGAGACACTGGAGAGTACATCCTCAGTGTGTCCAATCCAACAGGCAGCAAGACCGTCGCCCTGCACGTCACTGTGCTGGATGTGCCCACTGCACCCATCGGACCTGTCAACATCTTGGAGGTCACCCCTGACTACATGATGATCCAGTGGAGGGCACCCAAGGATGACGGTGGCACTCCAGTCACTAACTATGTCGTGGAGAAGAAGGACGTGAAGAAGCCATGGGAGCCTTGGTCTGTTGTCAGCTCTAGCGGCACCAGCACTAAGGCCAAGGTTTCCAGGCTAGAGAAGGGTCGTGAGTACATTGTCCGCATCCGTGCTGAGAACAAGATTGGCATTGGAGCTGCGCTCGAGAGTCCTCCCACTATTGCTAAACATATGTTCAATCCTCCTGGTCCACCAGGCCCACCTGAGTGCTCTGACATCACAGAGAATGCTGTGACAGTGGAGTGGACTCTGCCTGACTATGATGGAGGCAGCCCCATCAGTGGCTACGTGGTTGAGCGTAGAGAGATGACAGGCAAGTGGATCCGTGTCAACAAGACCCCCGTACTGGACCTCAGATACAGAGTCTCAGGCCTGTTTGAGGGCAACAGCTATGAATTCAGGGTGTTCGCTGAGAACGTTGCTGGCATCAGTGAGCCTTCTCCCATCTCTGACCCCATCAAGGCCAGCCGTGCCCTCACCAAACCCGGTCCCCCTGGCAACCCCAAGCTCAAGGACTGGAGCAAGTCCTATGCCGACATCTGCTGGACCAAGCCAACTAGAGACGGAGGCAGCCCCATCCTGGGCTACGTGGTTGAGATTCAAAAGTCAGGCAGCGCCCAGTGGGATAGAATCAACAAGGATCTCATCAAGATGTGTGCCTACAGAGTGCCAGGCCTTATTGAAGGAATGGAATATAGGCTCCGCATCAGAGCCACCAACAAGATTGGAGACAGCGAACCCAGGGAGCTGACAGCAACTGTCCTGGCCAAGGACATCCTGGTGCCCCCAGAAGTTGTCGTTGATGTGTCGTGCCGTGACTCTTTAACTATTAGAGCAGGCCAGATCATCAGCCTGATCACCAGGGTGAAGGGCAGACCCGACCCAGAGATCACATGGACCAAGGATGCCAGAGCCCTGGGCAGAGACAAACGCACTGAGATGAACAACAACTACCCTCTGTGTGAGCTGGTCATCTCTGATGCAGTCAGGTCAGACTATGGTAAATATGCCATTCTCGCCAAGAACAGCAGTGGACAGGCACAGGCCACCATCATTGTCAATGTTCTGGACGTTCCAGGGGCTTGTCAGAACCTGAAGGTTGCCTACGTGACCAAGAAATCCTGCATGGTGTCCTGGGAGAACCCTGAGGACAACGGTGGCACTGAGATCACTCAGTACATCATTGAGTGCCGCCAACCCAGCCAGAGAGGATGGACTGTGGTCTCCAACGACTGCACTAAGCGTCTGCTGAAGGCCCCTCTCACTGAGGGTTGTGAGTACTTCTTCCGTGTCAGTGCAGAGAATAAGATTGGTGCTGGTCCAGCCACTGAGACCAAGACAGCCGTGTTGGCTGTTGATCCCATTGAGAAGCCTGGTGAACCTATTGACTTCCAGATCTCTGAGATTGGCAAGACCTTCTGTTTCCTTAAGTGGAGGAAGCCAGACTACGACGGAGGTAGCCGTAACCTGGCTTACCACATTGAGAAGAAGCCCAAGGAGGCTGAGGATTGGGAGAGGCTGCACAAAGGAGCCATCAAGGAGACTTACTTCATGGCTGACAGGTGCATTGAGAACCAGATCTACCAGTTTAGGGTTCAGACTAAGAATGAGGGAGGAGAGAGCAACTGGGTAACCACAGCTGAAGTCCTGGTTAAGGAGCAACTGGTGCAGCCTGAGATAAAGATCAAACTGGATGGAACCCTGGTGGTCAAGGCCGGAGACTCTATCCCCATTGAGGCGACTATTAAGGGCAAGCCCCAGCCTGATGTCAAATGGACAAAGGATGACATGACAGAGGAGATCAGGAAGAGCCCCAGGCTTCAGATTGAAACTGGAGCTGACTTCTCCAAGTTGCTTCTGACTGGTGCCAGGCGCACTGACAGTGGCAAATATGTTATTACTGCCACAAACAGCGCTGGGACCTGCTCTGCTCCTGCTAAGGTCAATGTGCTGGACAGACCTGGTCCCATCAGCAATCTCAAGGTATCCGGTATCACCATGGACAGGTGCCACCTGGACTGGGAAGTGCCTGAGGATGATGGTGGCTGTGAGATCTATAACTACATCATTGAGAAATGTGAGACCAAGAGGGGAGTCTGGTCTGTCCACTCCAATGCCGTCATCACCAACAAAGCTAACATCACCCGCCTTATTGAGGGCAACGAGTACATCTTCAGAGTCCGTGCTGAGAATAAGATGGGCCCTGGCCCTGCAGTGGAAAGTGAGTCCATTGTTGCCGGCACCCAGTTCAGTGTACCTGGGACTCCTGATGCACCAGAGGTCACAAAGATTGCCAAGGAGGAGATGATGGTTCAGTGGTCAGAGCCTGAGAAAGATGGCGGCAAGCCAATCACAGGCTACCTCCTGGAGAAGAAGGAGGATCATGCTGTCAGGTGGTCTCCTGTCAACAAGGATCCAATCCCTGGAACTCGCCTGACTGTTACTGGACTCCTGCCTCTCCATGACTATCAGTACAGAGTCAAGGCTGTCAATGAAATTGGAGTTGGCAATGCAAGCAAGGCCTCACGTGCCATCACTGCCAAGGATACAGTGGGTATGTAATCAATCAATATATTTACATTGTATCACAGTGTGTTGTCTAATGCAACTATAAAACCCTTGACTATATAATTAACAAATCACAACTCTGTACTTGACAGCAGGTCTATTTTAAAGAAGTATTGTGTAAAAGTAAATCTATGGCTCTGTGTTCACACACTGTTTTATCTCATTGTTACAGAGGCTCCTGCACCCCCTACCAACATGAAGGTTCTGGACAGCACCAAGTCCGCCATCACTCTGGGCTGGACCAAGCCTGTGTCCGACGGCGGAGCTCCACTCATCGGCTACGTGGTGGAGATGAGAGTAAAGGGAGCAGCCAAGAAAGGAGATGAGGGTTGGAAGAGGTGTAATGTAGCTGCTCAGCTGGTGGTGTGTGACTTCACCGTCACCAGCCTGGATGAGAAGCTGTTGTATGAGTTCAGAGTGTCGGCTCAGAATCAGGTGGGCATGAGTCTGCCCTGTGACCTGGAGGGAGCTGTGATACCCAGGGAGATCCTCGGTGAGGTCCTCGTAGAGCTGGATTACACTCAGAACAACAAACTGATATATAAGCTTTTCTGGGATTATATTTATTTCATAACAATTACTGAATTTTATTAAGTAACTTTAATGTTTGGGTTTTATACCCCAGCACACTTTAATTGCTATGATAATGCCTTACAAAAATGATTTTGACATAAACCTTAATAAGAACATAAAGATGATCTAATTTTGTTTTTCCCACCAACAGAGGCTCCAGAGATTGACTTGGATGCCAACATGAAGCAGGGCCTGACAGTGAGAGCCGGTTGTCCCATCAGACTTTGTGCCACCATCAGAGGCAGACCACCTCCCACGGTCACCTGGAGGAGGATGGGCATCGACAATGTGGTCAGGAAGGGACACGTGGACCTCATTGACACCATGACCTTCCTGGTCATCCCTGACAGCACCCGCAACGACTCTGGCAAATACTGCCTGACTCTGCAGAGTGCTGCAGGAGAGAAGGCCGTGTTCGTCAATGTCAAGGTTCTGGGTAAGTTAAGCTTTCTTTTTGTCATTTTATATGGTTGCATATGAGCAATACAATATACAAAATCAAACAAATGCTAAAATATTCTATACAAGTTTTCCCTGTTAATCTAGACCACCAAATGTGTTCTAAGAAACTCTGAAATTAAAATTAGACTTCACTTGAGTATCAAAAGAAAAACTGAAGACAAAATCTATTTTTCTCCAACAGACACCCCAGGGCCAGTGATGAACATGGAGGCTACAGATATCAAACAGACCTCTGCCATGCTGTCCTGGAACCCTCCAGAGGTCGATGGTGGCAGTGAGGTCACTCACTACATCGTTGAGAAGCGTGAGATTGACCGCAAGACATGGGCAACCGTTAAGTCTGAAGTTGAGCTGGACAAGATTCCCTTCAAAGTTAGCGGCCTAATGGCAGGTAGTGAGTACTACTTCAGAGTCAGAGCAGTCAACCAGTATGGTCCTGGAGTACCCAGGATCTCACCAACCTCCTACCTGGCATCTGATCCTATCAGTACGTATTGTTTTTTAGTCACTACTCTGCATGACACTAGAACAGAGAACACTTGATATACCTTGAAATATTCCTTCAAAACAAAACCTTTTAGCACATTATACAACACCTAAAACACACCTTCAAGTAACATCTCCACACATCCCCATCTTATTTCTCTCTTAGGCAAGCCAGATCCTTGTCAGAAGATTGAGGTTCTGGAGATTACCAAGAACAGCGCCACGGTGGGCTGGGTGAAGCCCATGAGGGACGGAGGAGCCAAGATTGATGGTTATGTGATTGAGTATGTGGAGGTCAAACCTCCTCCAGAGCCTCCAGCACCTGTGGAGGTTTGTTTCTGAGCTTTATGTTGATTCACCTGCGATCGTTTAAGGAAACCTCCTCAACTACCCCCTTTGTCCAAGTTGTCTTACATAAGTTATCTAACAAGTGCTATCATATTATTGAACATTGTTCTATTTTATCTTCACAAATCAACAAGCTATCTATGAAAATGATCCTAAATCCACTTCTACTGCACGATTACACAATTGCTTTTGGCACTATGTAAATTTTGAACATGCAAATCAATGATCTATAACTGTAAACTTCCTAAAGGTTCCAGAGGGAGAGGAGCCTCCTCCCCCAGCCCCGGAGCCTGTGGTGGAGGAGGAAGAAGAGGCAGAGAAGGAGCCTGAGAAGGAGGTGTGGAATGCTTACACCACAGTGAAGGGTCTGAGCATCGCCATCAGTGGCCTGAAGGAGGGCAAGAGGTATAAATTCAGGGTGGCAGCCAAGAACATCATGGGATGCAGCTCCTTCACTGAGACCAGGGAGGCCTTCGAGATCAAGGAACAGATGTGTAAGTTGTCTTCTGATAATCCATCAAATAATTGAGTAATGATAAATACATGAATACATGTAGATGAATACATACCACAGTACTAATACAATACTATGATAGATAGATAGATAGATAGATAGATAGACAGACAGACAGACAGACAGAGATGATAGATAGACAGACAGATAGACAGATTGATAGGTAGATAGATAGATAGATAGATAGATAGATAGATAGATAGATAGATCTATCTACATTAAATATTTTCTTGAATATATATTCTCTTTCATCCATCTTCTGTCAAAACTAATCAGTGATTGTAATTTCTGTATCCTTAGTGGAGCCTAAGATCGTCATGCCAGAGACAGTGAGTGCCAGAGCCGGAGCCAAGCTCAGGGTGGAGGCCGTGGTCTCTGGAAAGCCAAGTCCAACCTGCAAATGGATGCGTGGTGAGGGCAAGGTGGTTCCATCCAGCCGTCTGGCCGTGCACAAGTCTGGCAACCTGTGTGTGCTGATCATCAAGGATGTGACCAGGACAGACAGCGGAGAGTACAGTCTAGTGGCAGAGAACAGCTCTGCTAAGGTGGACCAGGCCCTGAAAATCACCATCAGAGGTCAGTGTTTTCTGAATACTTTATACTGTAACATAAGCATAGTACATGAATAAATCACATAACATTGGAAAATGGTAGAAAAATAGTAGAAAAAGTCAAAATAAATACTAAATGGTTGTCATATATTTCTATAAGAGGTGATAATCTTGAAACATGTTTTAATGCTGATGTGTTTGCGTGCTTCAGATATCCCTGGTCCACCTGAGGGTCCAGTTATCATCAGTGACATCGACTCTGACGCCTGCTCTCTGTCCTGGAACAAGCCTCTAGAGGACGGAGGCAGCAATATTACCAACTACGTGATTGAGAAGTGTGATGTGACCAGAGGTGACTGGGTCACAGCGCTCTCCTCCTGTGGAAAAACAGGCTGCAGACTGGGCAAACTCATCCCTGGAAAGGAGTATGTGTTCCGCATCCGTGCCGAGAACCGCTTCGGAGTCTCAGACGCCGTCCAGTCTGACAGGATGGTCGCCAAGTTCCCCTTCGGTGTGTTTCACACAATTATCTAGAATACTTATTTATCTGCAGAACATGGAGCCCTGATTTATTTTAGAAAATGACTTCATATCAATGTAGTCAAGTTGGTCAAAACATGAATTGTCTGGCGATCATCAGTTGTTTATACCATGTAATTTATAACATGCCTTCATGTGAATACAAAACCAAACTAATCTACTCATTTGACATGCATAATTAATGTTAATTTTATTTGCTGTTACCATCACCAGATGTTCCTGGTGAGCCCCTTAACTGCCGCATCAACAAGACCAATAAGGACTGTATGTTTGTTGCCTGGGACAAGCCAGAGAGTGACGGAGGCAGCCCCATCACCGGCTACTACATCGAGCGTAAGGAGAGGAACAGCCTCCTGTGGGTCAAGGCCAACGATACCGTGGTCCGTACCACTGAGTATCCCTGCGCCGGCCTCATCGAGGGTCTAGAGTACACATTCAGAGTGTCTGCCATTAACCGTGCTGGCCAGGGCAAGCCCAGCAAGAAGACCGAGTTTGTCACTGCTAGAACACCCGTCGGTACGTTCATTGGCAACATCTATGCCAATTTTCTTTTTTAAATATTTGTTGTATTTTGTCATTTCTACAGAAAAAGGTCTATTGAAGATAAACCATGTTGTATCATTTTTTATATATATATATCCTAACTACACAGATTTTAGTGATCCAATAATGAGAAATCACACACCTATTATCTATAAGAATTATATTAAACTATGATATTTAAAACAAGACTTTTCCTTTCTCCTTCACAGACACACCAGGCAAACCAGACATCCTGGACGTGACCAAGAACTCAGTAACTCTGGTGTGGACCCGTCCCAAGAACGACGGAGGAAGTAAGATTGTTGGTTACTATGTGGAGTCTATGAGGCTACCTGGAGACCTCTGGATCCGCTGTAACACCAGTAGCCAGAACGTCCCCAGGGAGGAGTACACTGTGAGCGGCCTGGAGAGGGACCTCCAGTACCAGTTCAGAGTCATCGCCAAAACGGCCGTCAACATGAGCAAACCCTCCGAGCCCACAGACCCGGTCCTGGTCTGTGCCGAGAATGGTGAGATGCTTTGATTTTAGCACTCTTTGAACCAGGCTGACCAACCTAACTAACTAACTATGAACATATTATTAGCCCCAGGTAGTAGCTGCAGAGAGAGGTAGGATATGTACTTAAACACATACAGTAATATCAATTATTTTACATGATCTTTCTCCCAGGAGATATTAAGAAATGTGGAGTGTGATATACTGTAACAGTATATATATAGTATAGTATAGTTATACTATATATAGTATAACAGATTCAGTTTTTTTTATATAATTTTTCAATGGAAAATCTGTCTAATCTATCTAGGTAGAATATAATGAAATGATAAATGAAATGATGAATGAAAAATGAACCTTGTACATACTCTTAACCATCGCCTGTGATATACGTCTGCAGTTCCACCCAGAGTGGAGCTGAACGCCAAGATGCAGAAGGGTCTGACGGTGAAGGCCGGGACCACAGTCCTCCTGGAGGCTGAGGTGTTTGGTAAACCCATGCCCAAAGTGACCTGGAAGAGAGGGGATGACAGCCTGAGGTCTGCTGAGGGCCACGTCATCAGCCACCAGAGACATCACTTCCAGCTGGAGATGACAACAGTCACCAAGGAACACACTGGAACCTACACCCTCCTGGCTGAGAACGCCAGTGGATCCAAGGCTGCAGAGATTGAGGTCAAGGTTCTTGGTTAGTATTCCTGTGTCTTCTGGCTTTTATTGTGACTCAAATAGGTTTCCTCTATTGTGAAGTGCCTTGGATTTTCAGTGGAAACAGTTGTTAAATTAATGAAAGCAGTCTCTTGTTTTATTTTATTGTCCTTTCTACTGTGACATGCTTTAGATTTCTTAACAAATACATATAGAATGGAATTCATATTTTCCCAAGATTTTATAGATAAAGGTCAATGTGAATCTAAACAGTGGACTTCACAACCCTGACCTCCCATGCTACATCTTCTCTCTCCTAGATGCCCCTGGACCTCCTGCCAGTGCCAAATTCAGCGAGGTGTTTGCCAGCAGCATCAAGGTGTCTTGGGAGCCTCCACTGAAGGACGGTGGTGCCCCCATCACCAGCTACATCATAGACAAGCGCGAGACCAGCAGAGCCAACTGGGCCCAGGTCTCAGCTAAGGTCAAGGGTGACATCCATGAGTTCAATGTGGAGAAGCTGATTGAAGGTCACGAGTACCAGTTCCGTATCCGTGCTGAGAACACATGGGGGTGCGGAGAGCCTATCATTACCAACCCTGTCATTGCCAGGAACCCATTCAGTGAGTCCAGCCTGTCCATTACAGTAAACATGTAGGTTCATCCAGCAGTCATGGGCCATCACAGACAGAGCAGGGCCATCTACTGCTAGAAAACATTCAAAACAACATGGTTTACGTCACATATCCCAAATAGTCACCTAAAATGTACAAATCACAACACTGCTAGTGCGGCCAACCTGAAACACTGGGATCAAAACTAAGACCAAAATGGGATGGTATCCTATCCTAAGAAAAACCAAAACTACCCTGAACCACCAACCAGGAAACACTGCACTAAACTATTTGATATCATCTTTATACAGGTCTACTCTAAACATAATACTCTTGATGTCTCACTTTCTGTGTAACCTAAAAACCACCCCTGATATAACTTGCAGCTGTCCCTGGCCAATGCGAGGCCCCAGTCATCACCAATGTGACCAAGAACGGTATGACTGTGAGCTGGAAGGAGCCAGCAGATGATGGTAAATCCACCATCCTGGGCTACCTTCTGGAGAAGAAGGAGACCAAGGAGATTAACTGGACTAAGATAAACAGGAAGCCCGTGATAGAGAGGACCATGGAAATGATAGGCCTCAGCGAAGGAATCGAATATGAGTTCAGAGTCTCCGCCATCAACCTGGCCGGACCCAGCAAACCCAGCGACGCATCTGAAGGCACCTGTGCACAGGATCCCCTTAGTGAGTAGCAAAACCTCTGGAGATATCTGTGATTACCTTTTAGCTATTTGCATATCCAATTCCAAATTGTTTATTTGGAAAATTGAAGTTAAACCATTCTGAAGATGTTTTTTATAAATTCATTTTTACTTAAATCAAAATCTTTGTTTTTTTTTTTTAACTCTGAAAGCTTCTATCTCTGTTAATGAAAAATGTGGATATATGTACTCACAAGTTAAGATGAAACAACTTAACCAACTGAATCCAGTCTAACCTGAGCTTCTGTCTCCTGCCTCAGCTCCTCCTGGCCCAGTGCAGAATCCCAGTGTGACTGACACCACTAACTGCACCATCAGCCTTACCTGGACCGCCCCAGCAAATGACGGAGGCAGCCCCATCCTGGGCTACCTGGTGGAGTGCAAGAGGACAGATGCTACTGACTGGATCCGCTGCAACGTCCCCAAAAACCTGCAGGAGACAAACTATGTCATCCAGAACCTCATCCACAAGTCGGAGTACCAGTGCCGAATCACAGCTGTAAACAAGGTTGGCTTCAGCGAGCCATGTGAAGTACCCGGCAAGCACGTTGCCAAGGACATCCTCGGTATGTTTGATTTTTATTTTGTTTAAATTGAAATTTTTGTTTGGCAGTGAAAATATAGCATTTTACCTGTAGATACAGCTGTTATGGTATACATATATAAGTTATAAAAACATATTATCCACATTATGCAAGATTTTCATTAATCTAAGCTAAAACTACAATGACACTCTCACTGGAACAGAAAAGTAATCCAGATTCTCCTGTGTGTTCAGTTCCTCCAGAGGCAGAGCTGAGTGCACAGCTGAAGGAGGTGTTGGAGCTGCGTGCTGGAGCCCATATGAGACTGCAGGCCACCATCAAAGGTCGTCCTACTCCCAGGATCACCTGGGCCAAGATGAACACCAACATCAAGGACCGCCAGGGTATCATCATCAAGTCCACTGACACAGACACTGTGGTGCTGGTGGAAAGTGTCAACCGATATGACGCTGGCAAATACATCCTGAGCCTGGAGAGCACCTGTGGCATGAAGATGTGCACCGTTGTCGTCAAGGTTCTCGGTGAGTAAAGTATTTATCTATTCATCTGTTCATTTAGCAAATAAACTCATTTGAAATAAGTTGAGATTGCTTAATTTCCTATATAAATACTATAATACTTACACCCTGGGACAAAGAATCATCAAAGCATACTAGTACTCTTTCAGCAACATGAGCTATTGTGGGTCTTGGATAGGGTGACCAGATTTTCAAAATCCCAAACCAGGACACACGCACATGCACACACTCACAAGCTTGTGTCTGTCAGCAGACATGATACTGTAACGTTACATTGAAACAAACCAGATTTTTAACCACCTCAAAATGGAGCAGGTATGAGTATTCTTAACTTCACATACCCTAGCAAAACATTCCAAAAATAAAAATCTAGCGAGAACGTAGATTTACAATGACTAACTTACAGAAGACTACAATGTTACAATGTGAAGAAACGGTTAAATTTGTTGGAGCTCTTTATTGAAGGTGTTAGGTCTTTCTCTTCAGCATGAAAACCAGGACATTTGGGTATTTTGCAGATATTTGTAAGGACAGGGGACACCCTGGCTTGAAACTGGGACTGTGCTGGTCAAACTGGGACTGTGCTGGTCAAACTGGGACTGTCCTGGTCAAACTGGGATGTCTGGTCACCCTAGTCTTGGCCTATATTTTAGGAAGAAACAGTTTTAATGTACTGTGTTGTCTCTCCAGACACTCCTGGGCCACCAGTCAATCTGATGGTAAAGGAGACGTGCCAGAACAGTTCCTCCATCCTGTGGGACGCTCCTCTCATCAACGGAGGCTATGATGTCACCCATTACATTGTGGAGAAGCGGGACGCTGAAAGGAAGGCTTGGTCCATGGTCTCCAACAACTGCACCAAGACATCCTTCAAGGTGCCAGACCTGGAGGCTGGCAGATCCTACTGCTTCAGAGTGTCTGCAGTCAATGAGCTGGGCGTTGGAGAGTGCTGTGAAACAATCGACTCTGTCAAAGCTTCAGGTGTGTGTGGTGATTCTGTTGAGGTCAGAGGTCACACAGCTCCAGGGTGTAGCCATGTTGTACCTAGAGGGCATTCTGTTTGAATTGTTTACTGATGGACATTGCAGGAAAAATAAACACATCATTGACCAATGTATTAATCTGCTGTACAGTAAAATATTTTAGATAGATATTATATCAGATAAAAAGCCACTCTTCATCATCTACAGTGTCAGTGATGATGTTCAGTGAACTAACAGTGCATCTATGATTGTGTAAATTGAATACATTAAAAAATATATTTGACTTAAGATAGAAGAAAGAATCTATGTATCATTAAATTTAACTGAAATGAGTTAAATAAAATGAACTGTTTTATTCTATTCTTCCAGAGGAGCCCGGGCCTGTCATGGACTTTAAGACGCTCCTGGTCACAAAGGACTCCTGCACCCTGAGCTGGAAGAAGCCCCTCACCGATGGAGGCAGCCGCATCATCTGCTACGTCCTGGAGGTCCTCAACGGTGATGACAAGTACAAGGAGCTTATGAGGTCCAAGAACATGCAGTACAGTGCCAAGGACTTGGTGGAGGGCAGAGAGTACAACTACAGAGTCAAGGCCGTCAACGACTCAGGAGAGAGTGCTGTCAAGGAGCTCACAGTGGTCGCCAAGGACCAGATCAGTAAGAGGCTGAAACTTTACTACTTTACTAATTTCCCTCTAGGAAAATTATGTCTGCAGCAGATACATCATACAGAAAAGAAAGAATGGAATATAATATAAACAGGAATAACTGAGGGGTATTAAACATAATGTGGAAACATAATACTGGAACATGTCACCTTAAAGTATGTAGCATTTAACTATAACTATAGATGTATAAAAACCTAAAACAGTTTTATGTGTCTCTGAAATGCCCTTGCTTTTCATCGTACCATCCAACAGTTCTTCCTACCTGTGACTTGCGTGAGCTGCCCAATATGTGCTACATTGCTAAAGAGGGCAGCACAGTGCGTCTGAAGATCCCCATCATTGGCAAGCCTACGCCCAAGGTCTCATGGAAGAAGGGAGATGACGAGGACCTGACAGACACTGGCAGAGTCTGTGCTGAGTCTTCTGCCGTCAACACCACCCTGCTGATCAGGGACTGCCAGAGGAGTGATGCCTGCAAATACACCATCACCCTGAGGAACAGCGCTGGATCCAAGGAGTCCACCATCTTCATCAGGTAACCATGGGACAGCCTTTAACTCAATCAGTTCAACATCAAAATACACACTACAATTCAATGTTGACAACAGAGCATTCACTCATAATTATTTCCGTCTTCTTACAGTATAACAAAACTTTCCAATATTTGAAATTTGAATATAACCAGTAATCTGATTGGATGGAATTAAAATTTAATTGAGCCCAGCCATGGCCAACGTATCATAAAAAAAAACCTTACTACTTTTATATAAGACCTCATGTATTCGGTCAAAAAAGTTCAACACACGTGTTAATCATAAACAGTCATAATCATGTATGTTTTATTTAAAAATAATTGGTAGAAAAAGTTAACAAATTAAAATTACAAATTACAATTTCCTTGTTCCTCTTCAGGGTGGTGGGCAAACCTGGCATCCCTGTCCAGCCAATCAAGTTCAAGGATGTAACCGCTGATGGTGCCACGTTGAGGTGGGGTGCTCCTAAGGACGACGGAGGCTCAGAAATCACCAACTACATCCTAGAGAAGAGGGACTCCATCACCAATATGTGGGTGACAGTCTCCTCCTCTGTGGAGACCAACACCATGAGGGTGACCGGCCTCCACGAAGGAACCGAGTACATCTTCAGAGTCTGTGCAGAGAACAAGTACGGTGTCGGAGAGGGCCTCAAGTCAGAGCCTATTGTTGCTAAGCATCCATTCAGTAAGTGACCATTAAGATGTCTGGTTAAAGTCTCTTTTTATTTGTAAAGTTTTTAATTGGACCGTCTCCTGACTGTGATGTCCCTGTTTCTCCACAGATGTTCCTGATGCTCCTCCTCCTCCTCAGATCATGAGCATGCGCCATGACTCAGCCTACCTGGCCTGGACAGACCCCAGGAAGACTGGAGGATCTCCCATCACTGGTACTGTCATATTTCTGTCAGCCAAAGAGAAACAAAAGACTAACAGCCAAGGCCAATGCATAATAACTTCAAGTTAGAACAACCAACTGTAGCGTTGAATAGTGTCAACACAATTCCTCAAACAACAACAGCTAAATGTACAAAACATATCATGTCATATTATTTTTTATATTAATCTTACGTGGACATAAATGTGCATGTGGGTGTATTGGGCCAACTGTGACATTTCTCACACTGTTGTTTGTCTTCAGGCTACCATGTAGAGTTTAAGGAGAGGAACAGTATGTTGTGGAAGAGGGCAAGCCAGACTGCCCTGAAGATGAAGGAACACAAGGTGACAGGGTTTACAGAAGGACTAGAGTATGAGTTTAGAGTCATGGCCATTAACCTGGCCGGCATTGGCAGACCAAGTCCTCCCACCGACCCACATGTCGCCCTGGATCCCATTGGTAAGTAAGACATAACCATGACATACACCATGACCTTAACCATGCAATCAGACTAAATATAAATATGTAATATTGACTCTAGATTTTGTTATGAGATTGGGGAGCAGGGAATACTCAGGGAAGACAGTTCAGTAATTCAGTTAATTTACTATGGGATTGAATGTGATTTATTATCATTATTTCATTTGTACATATTAACTAGATGAGATGAGCTAGAACTTTATTTTATTTTATTAATTTCATAAGGAGAAAGGCCCAATATTATGGTGTTGTGCACTTAAATTACATGGATATTGTTTCTGTGTGTTCAGATGCCCCTGGCAGACCTGATGTGATCAGCATCACCAGGAGCACCGTAACGCTCCAGTGGACCGAGCCTCAGTTCGACGGTGGCCACAGGCTGACTGGCTACATTGTTGAGAGGCGTGATCTGCCTTCCAAGATCTGGGTGAAGGCCAACAACGTCAACGTTGTGGAGCCTGCTTTCACCATTAAGGAGTTGCAGGAGGGCTGCAAGTATGAGTTCAGAATCCGAGCCAAGAACGCTGCTGGGGCTCTCAGCCCGCCCTCTGAGCAGACTGACACTCTAATCTGCACAGACGAATACGGTGAGATGAAGACTAAATACTATTAAAGACGTCAAATTAATGAGTAAAGAATTCTCTCACATATCCAAATGCCTTATAGCACAATATTAAGAGAATTGAGTATCTCTGCTGCTTGGTAGTTTATCTGATTCATGTTTCTTCTTGCGTCCAACAGAGGCACCAACCATCATCATTGATGCTCAAGTCAAGGAGGGTCTGACTGTCAGGGCTGGCGACACCATCGTCATCACCGCCACGAGCATCATGGGTAAACCTGCACCAACCTCATGTTGGTCCAAGGGAGGAAAGTACTTCAAACCCTCCGACATTGTCCAGATTGAAACCACCACAACATCCTCCACCCTGTCCATCAAGTATGCCAGCAGGAAGGAGTCTGGAGAGTACACCATCACTGCCAGTAACCCCTTCGGCGTGAAGGAGGAGAATGTCAAGGTGACGGTCCTGGATGTCCCTGGCGCTCCTAGTCCTATTGAGTCCAGCGGTATCTCTTCTGAGAAGGTCACACTGACCTGGACAGCTCCTGCTGAGGACGGAGGCTCTCCTATCAAGTACTACACCCTGGAGAAGAGGGAGACCAGCCGCCTGCTCTGGACCATTCTGGAGGAGAAGGTCATCGACTGTCACTACGTGGCCAACAAGCTCATCCAGGGCAACGAGTACATCTTCAGAGTCTCCGCTGTCAACCAGTATGGTGCCAGTGAGCCGTCTCACTCCCAACCAGTCAAGATGGTTGATAAATATGGTATGTACAATTAGTTTTAGTTTTTCAAAAGATGTTATATGTATAGTTATGACAGTATAAAGGTGATATAAGGTAAGGCAAACCTTAATGTAGGCCCCTTCATGAATGTGCTTTGTTCTGATTGTCTGAATAGGTCCTCCAGGCCCACCATCCAGACCAGAAGTTGAGAATGTTGGTGGAAATTCTGTCACTTTGACCTGGAGGAGGCCGGCTGAGGACGGAGGAAGTGACATCACAGGTTACTATGTTGAGAAGAAGGAGAGGAAGGCCATGAGATGGGTCAGGGCATCCAAGAAGTCCATTGCTGAGCTAAGCTATGAAGTCAAGGGTCTCACTGAGAGCATGGAATACGAGTTCCGCATTCTTGCTGAGAATAGAGCTGGCTTTGGAGAACCAAGCGAACCATCTATGCCAGCCAAAACAAAACGTGTTGCCTGTGAGTATCTGCATGCCACTGCCACACACAAAGAACATATATCAAGTGAGGGGAAATGTTCTGAATAGGCCCATTCAAAGCTAAGTTCAAATCACGAGAAAAGGAGTGAGCATCTTAGTTAACAGAAATATGTGTCTCTTAAAAGAAATGTCACATTTTATACTCAATGGTCTATTTTATCCCTTATTTGGTTCCTTGTTATCTCTTTCAGATGTGCCTGGACCTCCTGTCAACCCAAGAGTTACAGACACCACCAAGACCACTGCCACTCTGAACTGGGGCAAACCCCTTGAGGATGGTGGGCTTGAAGTCACTGGATACGTGATTGAACACAAGAAGGAAGGAACAGAGGAATGGGTCAAGGACACCCCATCCTCCCCACTGAGGATCACAGAGTTTGTTGTTCCCAAACTGGAAACTGGAGCAAAATACCACTTCAGAATCAGTGCTGTAAATGCTGAAGGAGTGGGTGAACCTGCTGAGACTCAGGAGGTGGTTGAGATTGTGGAGCGTGCAGTAGAGCCTGATCTGGAGCTCGACATTGAGCTAAGGAGAACCCTTGTTGTCAGGGCTGGCTGTTCCATCCGCCTCTTTGTGCCCATCAAGGGACGCCCTGCTCCTAGAGTCACCTGGACCAAGGAGGATGGCCCTGTCCCACGTGCTGTCATTGACAGCACTGAGTCATTCACTATGCTGCTTATCCCTGACAGTTCGAGGATTGATGCAGGCAAATATGAGCTGACCCTTGAAAACTCAGCAGGGAAGAAGAGTGCTCCCATCAATGTGAGAGTTCTGGACTCACCTGGACCTCCACTTAACCTAAAGCCAGTTAAAATTGACAAAGAGAGCATCACTCTTCAGTGGGAGATACCCCTCATCGACGGTGGAGCCAAGATCACCAACTACATCGTTCAAAAGAGAGAATCAACACGCAAGGCTTACGCTACCGTTATTACAAAATGCCCAACTACTTCAGTCAAGATCCCTGATCTGGGCGAGGGCTGCGAGTACTACTTCAGAGTGTCTGCTGAGAACGAGTATGGCATTGGTGAGGCAGCTGAGACTTCTGATCCAATTCGTGCGTCCCAGGCACCTACTCCACCAGAGAGTATCATCCCTACTGATATCACTAAAAACTCTGTGAGTCTGGCATGGACCAAACCCAGGCATGACGGTGGAAGCAGAGTCACCGGATACGTCCTTGAAGCTATGAAGAAGGGAACGGATCAATGGGCCCATGTGACGACTGTCAAGACAATGGATTTCACAGTGAAGAATCTCAATGAGCATGAGGAGTACATCTTCCATGTCATGGCTGTCAACCAGTCTGGCAGAAGTGCTCCACGTGCTAGCAAGCCCATTGTTATCAAGGAGTCCACTTCTCTGCCTGAGTTTGACCTGCGTGGTGTGTGCCAGAAGACTGTCATTGCCAAGGCAGGAGACAACATCAAGGTTGAGATTCCAGTCATGGGACGTCCTAGACCAACTGTCTCCTGGCAGAAGGATGGCGGAGCCCTGAAGTTCACTCAGAGAACCAATGTGGAGACTACTGCTGCTACCGTTATTTTGACTATTAATGAATGCACCAGAGCCGACAGTGGCACATACACCATGACAGGAAAGAACATAATCGGTTCTGTGTCAGACGACATCATTGTCAAAGTACATGATGTTCCTGGGCCACCCAAGGGACCAATTAAGATTGTGGAGATATCACGTACCTATTGTATCTTTGCATGGGACACTCCCGAGAATGATGGAGGTGTTCCCATCAACAACTACGTGGTTGAGATCAGGGACACCACTAGCCAGACATGGACTGAGCTGTCCTCCACAGTCATCCGCACTATGTTCAAAGCCATTCGTCTCACTACTGGATCAGAATACCAGTTCAGAGTGAAGGCTAAGAACAGATATGGCACTGGGCCTCCAATCACCTCAGAGGCAGTGTTAGCTGCTTATCCATTCAAGGCTCCTGGACCTCCTGGTACTCCTAATGTTGTTGCATTCACCAAGGATACAATGACAATTGGCTGGAATGAGCCAGTGTCTGATGGTGGAAATGAAATCATAGGATACCACGTTGAGAGGAAAGAGAGAAGCAGCATAATATGGCAGAAGATCAGCAAAGCCATAGTACAAGGAAACATCTTCAAATCCACTGGGCTTGAAGATGGAGCTGCCTATGAGTTCCGTGTCATGGCTGAGAACATGGCTGGAATTGGTAAGCCCAGCAAGGCCTCAGAGGCAATGCTGGCCCTGGACCCTGTAGACCCACCAGGTCAGCCTATGCCTATTTACGTCAACAAGAATGTCATCACTATTCAGTGGACAAAACCTGAGTATGATGGTGGCTTTAAGATCACTGGCTATACAGTAGAGAAGAGAGACCTGCCTGCTGGTCGCTGGATCAGAGCCAACTTCACCAACATCATTGAGACCATATTCACTGTTAGTGGACTGACTCAGGATGCCTCCTATGAGTTCCGTGTCATGGCAAGAAACTCAGCTGGTGCCGTCAGCATGCCCTCCGACCCTTCAGATCCAATTATCTGCAAGGATGACATTATTGAGCCACGTATTATGGTTGATGCCATCTTCAAGGATGTTGTCCTTCTGAAGGCAGGGGAGAACTTCAAGCTTGATGCTGACATTGCTGGTCAACCAATCCCATCCATGGTCTGGACCAAGAATGGAAAGGAGATTGAGAACACAATGAAACTGGAGGTTAGGTTCACAGACCTGACGACCACACTGATCAATAAGGACTCTGTCAGAACAGATGGAGGAGAGTTTGTTTTGACTGCCACTAATGTAGGTGGATTTGCTAAACACATCTTCAATGTCAAAGTGCTAGACAGGCCTGGACCACCAGGTGGACCTCTTGAGACATCTGATATCACAGCTGACAATTGTGTACTGACCTGGACCCCACCTGCAGATGATGGTGGTGCCACGATTGAAGGTTACATCATTGAGAAACGTGAGTCAAGCAGACTGGCATGGACAAATGTGGCTTCAGACCTGCAGGTCACACAATACAAGGTGACCAAGCTGCTCAAAGGAAATGAATACATCTTCAGAGTGATGGCAGTAAACAAATATGGAGTTGGTGAACCTCTTGATTCAGAGCCCACTATTGCTGACAACCCATATGTGTCTCCAGATCCTCCACAGAGTCCTGAAGTGACTGCTATCACTAAGGATTCAATGTTTGTTATGTGGCAAGCTCCTAAGAGTGATGGAGGCAGCCCCATTACAAACTATAACATTGAGAGGAAGGACAGAATTGGTCTCCGCTGGGTCAAATGCAACAAAAGGAAGGTCAAGGATCTGCAGTTCAAGGCAACAGGCCTTGTCGTAGGACATGAATATAAATTCAGAGTCATTGCTGAGAATGCTGCTGGATTGAGTGCACCAAGTGCATCCAGCCCATTCTACAAGGCCACAGACGCACTGTACCAGCCAGGGCCTCCATGCAACCCTAGAATCTTGGATACAACCAAGTCCTCCATCACTGTCGCCTGGAACAAGCCTGTATATGATGGTGGCTCTGACATCACTGGCTATATAGTGGAGACTTGCATCCCATCTGAGAAGGAGGAAGATGAGGAATGGACTATTGTGACACCTAAAGAGGGACTCCTGGCCACGTCATTCACCATTATCAACTTGAAGGAGAACCAGGAATACAAGATTAACATTTCTGCTGTGAATAGCGAGGGAATTGGAGAGGCAGCATCTGTGCCCGGCAATTCCAAGGCTGAGGACAGGCTCCTCCCACCTGAGATTGACTTGGATGCTGAGCTCCGTAAGGTTGTCAGCCTCAGAGCCTGCTGCTCACTGAGACTGTTTGTGCCCATCAGAGGTAGACCAGCACCTGAGGTCAAATGGACCAAAGAGGATGGTGAGACTATTGAGAGGGCAACCATCGAGAGCACAACATCATTCACATCACTTGTTATTGAAAATGTAAACAGGTTTGACAGTGGAAAGTACAACCTCACGGTTGAGAACAGCTCTGGATCGAAGACAGTTACAGTTCACGTCAAGGTGCTTGATACACCAAGTGCCCCACAGAATCTGAAGATTAATGGTGTAACAAAGGAATCTGTAACTCTCATTTGGGACCCTCCAGTAAATGATGGGGGAGTGAAGATTAAGAACTACATTGTTGAAAAGCGTGAGTCCACAAGGAAAGCTTATGCCACAGTCAGTGCTAACTGCCACCACACCACATTCACAGTTGACCAGCTCCAGGAAGGATGCAACTACTACTTCAGAGTTTTGGCTGAGAATGAATATGGCATTGGCCTGCCTATTGAGACAGGTGAATCAGTCAAGGTATCTGAAAAACCACAGCCACCAGGCAAAATCACTCTCAAGGATGTCACCAAGAACAGTGTCACCCTGTCCTGGGAGAAGCCAGAGCATGACGGAGGCAGCAGAGTGGGCTGTTATGTTGTTGAGATCCAGCCCAAGGGCGTTGATAAGTGGAGCCAAGCTTTGATTGCAAAAGAAACAGAGGCCACCATCAGTGGACTAAACGCAGGTGAAGAATACATGTTCCGTGTATCAGCAAAGAATGAGAAGGGAACCAGTGACCCACGTCAAATCGGTGTACCTGTGATTGTGAAGGATCTTGTGATTGCTCCAGTTACCAAGCTTTTGTTCAACACATTCAGTGTGCTGGCAGGAGAAGACTTAACAGTTGAAGTTCCATATGTTGCTCGACCCAAAGCAGCTGTCTCCTGGGTAAAGGATGGCCAGCCTCTGAAGAGAACCACCAGGGTGAACTTCAGTGCCACAGACACTATGCTGAACCTTAGGTTTAAGGAGGCTGCTAAAGATGATGTTGGCCACTACCTCATCACTCTAACCAACACAGCTGGAGAGACTACAGCAGACATTGGCGTTGTTGTTCTTGACAAACCAGGTCAGCCAGGTGGTCCAGTTAAGGTAGAGGAGGTCACTGCTGACAGTGTAACCATCTCCTGGAACCCACCAGAGTATGATGGTGGCTGCACCATCAACAACTACATTGTGGAGAAGAGAGACACATCCACCACTAACTGGATGGTTGCATCTCCTAACCTAGCCAGGACAAAGATCAAGGCTGGCAGGTTGAAGACTGGTTCTGAGTATCAGTTCAGAATCATAGCAGAGAACAGATATGGAAAGGGTCCAGCTCTGGTGTCAGAGAGTGTTGTGGCTCAGTACCCATACAAGCTCCCAGGACCCCCAGGAACACCCTCTATTGCAGCCTCCACTAAGGACAGCATGATGGTGATATGGAACGAGCCTGTAAATGATGGCGGAAGTACTATCCTGGGATACCATCTGGAACGCAAAGAGAGAAACAGCATCCTTTGGGTCAAACTGAACAAGTCTCTTATTACTGACCAAACCTTTAAGACCACTGGCCTAGAACCAGGAATGGAATATGAATACAGAGTTTACGCTGAAAATATTGTCGGAATAGGCAAAACAAGCAAAGTCTCTGAGGGCCACATTGCTAGAGATCCTTGTGATCCTCCTGGCACCCCTGAGGCCACCAAGATTACTAAAGACTCTGTGACCATTGTCTGGACCAAGCCTGAGTATGACGGTGGTGCAAAGGTCACAGGCTATGTAGTGGAGAAGAAGGAGCTGCCAGAGGGCCGCTGGCTGAAGGCTAACTTCACTAATGTCATTGAGACAGAATATGTTGCCACAGGCCTTGTGGAAGACCAGCAGTATGAGTTCCGTGTCATTGCCAGAAATGCTGCTGGTGTTTTCAGTGGCCCCTCTTACAGCACTGGTCCCATCACTGCCAAAGATGAGATTGAGCCACCACGCATCAGCATCAGCCCAGAGTTCACAAAGACTGTTGTGGTCAATGCTGGAGACAACTTCAAGATTGATGCAGATGTTCACGGCAAACCATTACCTTCTATCCACTGGATGATGGGACAGCAGGAGCTGGGAAACACTATCCATAGAGGGATTAAGAACACAAACACACAGGCTTGTATCACTGTGAAGGAGGCTAAACTTTCTGATGGAGGGCAGTACACGCTGCTATTGAAGAATCCAGGAGGAGAAAAGGCTGTGCAGGTTAATGTGGTTGTTCTGGATAGACCTGGGCAACCCCAGGGCCCTCTGGTTGTCACAGGCATCGCTAAAGATAGATGCTGCCTTGCTTGGAAAGAACCACTGCAAGATGGCGGCAGCAAGGTCTCTCACTACATTGTGGAGAGGAGAGAGACAAGCAGACTGGTCTGGACTGTAGTTGAACCTAAAGTGGAGAATACTTGCCTGAAGATTACCAAGCTCCTGGAGGGAAATGAGTACATCTTCAAAGTCCGTGCAGTCAACCAGTTTGGTGTAGGTACATCACTTGAGTCTTCTGCTGTCATAATTAAAGATCCATATGTGCCACCTGGATCACCCAAGGGCTTGGAGATTTCAGATATTAAGAAGGACTCAATGGTGCTCACTTGGGAGGCTCCCTCTGATGACGGAGGTAGTCCTATCACTGGATACATCATTGAGAAACACGACAAGGAGGGCGTGAGGTGGACCAGATGCAACAGAAAGACAGTCACTGACTTGACATTCAAGGTCACTGGACTCCTGGAAAGCCATAGCTACGAATTTAGAGTTGCAGCTGAGAATGTTGCTGGTGTCAGTGAGCCAAGCTCCCCAACTGTCTTCTACAAAGCTCTGGATCCTATCTTCAGGCCTGGCCCGCCACACAACCCCAAAGTCACTGACACAACCAAAACATCAGTCTTCCTGTCATGGGGCAAGCCTATCTATGATGGTGGCTGTGAGATTCAGGGATATATTGTTGAGTGCTGTACTACCACACCAACACAAGAAGTACCAGCTGAAGCCCCAGTCAAGGCCCCTGCAGAGACAGGGTCTGCAGATGGACCTGCTGAGGAATGGATAATGTGCACACCACCAACCGGCATCAAAAAGACCAAGTTTGAGGCTGTACACCTGAAGGAAAATCAAGCATATAAGTTTAGAGTCTGTGCCATCAACAAGGTTGGAGTAGGTGAGCATGCAGATGTCTCTGGAGCTGTTGTTGCCCAGGACAGGGCTGAAGAGCCAGACCTTGACATTGACCCAGAGCTGAGGAAGATTGTGAACATCAAGGCTGGAGCTTCCCTGAGGCTGTTTATTCCAATCAGAGGAAGGCCCACTCCTACTATAAAATGGGACAAAGATGAATCTGCACTCAAGGAGACTGCTCAGGTTGAGGTGACAAGCAGTTACACCTCCCTTGTGATTGACAAAATGAGCAGATTTGACAGTGGAAAATACACAGTCACTGTAGAAAACTCCAGTGGAACCAAATCTGCATTTGTTGTTGTGCGTGTTCTTGACACACCAAGCGCTCCACTCAACCTCAAGGTGAAAGAAGTCACAAACCAGTCAGTAACCCTGGCATGGGAAGCACCCCTGTTGGATGGTGGAGCCAAGATCAAGAACTACATTGTTGAAAAGAGGGAGAGCACACGCAAAACATATGCAGCTGTGGTAACAAATTGTCATAAATTCTCATGGAAAATTGAGCCACTTCAGGAGGGCTGCAGTTATTACTTCAGAGTCCTTGCTGAGAATGCACATGGTGTAGGCATGCCTGCAACAACTGTTGATCCTCTCAAGGTCTCAGAGGTGCCTCAGGCCCCAAAGAACCTGATTGTTACTGACCAAACCAAAAGTAGCATTTCTCTGGCCTGGGAGAAGCCTGAGTATGACGGTGGAAGCAGAGTTGTGCAGTACCTGCTTGAGGTGCAACTTAAAGGCCAGGAGAAATGGTCTGGTGTTAACACATTCAAGACAATGGAGGCTACTGTTTCCAACCTCAACCAGGGAGAAGAGTATCTGTTCAGAGTCACAGCTATCAATGATAAGGGAAAGAGTGACCCCAAAGTCATTGCTAGCCCGGTGATGGCAAAGGACTTGGTCTTTGAGCCAGACATTAGACCAGCATTCAGCAGCTACGGTGTCAATGTAGGCAAAGACCTGAACGTTGACATCCCATTCTTTGGACGTCCTAAGCCAACAGTCACATGGTCTAAAGATGGTGCTCCTCTGAAGTTCACTACCAGAGTGAATATTATCAACACGTCCACACACACAACTCTGAGCATCAAGGAGGCAGCAGGCGATGATGGTGGCATGTACAGCATCCATGTTGCTAACTCAGTTGGAAAGAAGGACACAACAGTTGAAATCATTGTTCTTGATAAGCCCGGTCCTCCATCTGGCCCTGTGAGGTTTGATGAAATCACCACACAGAGTGTAACTATTTCGTGGGACCCACCAAAGTACAATGGTGGCTGTCAGATCTCCAACTACATTGTGCAGAAGCGAGACACTACCACTACAACATGGGAGAATGTCACCATTAATTGTGCCAGAACCACAATCAAAGTGCCTAGGCTTAAGACTGGATCCGAGTACCAGTTCAAGATCATTGCTCAGAACCGCTATGGCAAGAGTTATGGTCTAGATTCATCTGCTGTTGTTGCTCAGTACCCATACAGAGAGCCAGGTCCACCAGGCACTCCCTTCATCTCCTCTCTATCCAAGGACCACCAGATTGTTGAATGGCACGAGCCTGTCTCAGATGGAGGCAGCCCTGTCCTTGGTTATCATCTTGAAAGGAAAGAGAGAAACAGTATCCTTTGGGTCAAGATCAACAAGGCACTTATTCACGAGACTAGTCTCAAGAGTCACCCCTTGGAAGAAGGTATTGAATATGAATACAGAGTTTATGCTGAAAATATTGTTGGCATTGGCAGGTGCAGCAAGATCTCAGAGGGTTGTGTTGCCCGTGACCCATGTGATCCTCCTGGCATCCCAGAAGCCGTCCATGTGACCAAAGACACCATTGTCATTGCATGGACCAAGCCTGAGTATGATGGTGGTAGTAATATTACTGGTTACACTGTGGAGAAACGTGACCTGCCAGAAGGCCGCTGGATAAGGGCCAACTTCACTAATGTGATTGAGACCAAGTTCACTGTCACTGGCCTGACTGAAAATGCACAGTACGACTTCAGAGTTATTGCTAAGAATGCTGTCGGCACCATCAGCAAGCCATCTTACAACAGTGGACCAATCATTGCAAGTGATGAGGTAGAGGCACCCAGATTCTCTATTGACCCTGCATTCACCAAGACAATTGTCATTAATGCTAGAGAGACATTCAAGCTGGACGCTGATGTTTATGGCAAGCCACTGCCCACAATCCAGTGGTTCAAGGATCAGAAGCCAGTTGAGAATACACTTAGACTGGAGATCAAAAACAAAGACAACCACACCATGATTATTGTTAAGGATTCTGTCAGAATTGATGGTGGACTTTACACTCTCCAGTTGACAAACGTAGCTGGTACTGAGACTGTTCCATACAAGGTTGTGGTCCTAGACAAGCCTAGCCCATGTGAAGGACCTCTCCATATCACTGGAGTTGCTGAAGATAGATGCACACTGGTATGGCGCGCCCCCCTTCATAACGGAGGCAGTCCCATTACACACTACCTCATCGAAAGGAGAGAGACCAGCCGTCTGGCTTGGGCTGTTGTTTCCAACAGTTGTGACACCACGTGCTACAAGGTCACCAAATTACTGGAAGGCAATGAGTACATGTTCCGTGTCATGGCTGTCAACACCTATGGTATCAGTGAGCCTTTGGAGTCTGCTGGAGTGATCATGAAGACTCCATTTGTTCCTCCTGGTCCTCCTCACATTGAGGATGTGTCCAACATCGCCCATGATGGCATGACCATCACCTGGTCTGCCCCTGAGAGTGACGGTGGCAGTGAGATCACCAGCTACATCATTGAGAAGAAGGACAGGGCTGGAATTAGATGGACCAGATGCAACAGGCAAAAGGTCACTGATCTCTCCTTCAGAGTGACAGGCCTCACCAGTGACCATGAGTATGAGTTCAGAGTGGCTGCTGAGAATGTGGCTGGAATTGGTGAGCCAACCCTTCCAACTTCATACTACAAGGCCTGTGATCCCAAGTACAAGCCTGGTGCACCAGCATACGTGAACGTGATTGACTCCACCAAGAGCTCCATCACAGTGTCATGGGGCAAGCCTCTATCTGACGGTGGAACTGCCATCCAGGGTTTCATTGTGGAGGTCTGCAAGGCAGAGGAGGAGGAGTGGACCATGGTTACTCCACCCACTGGACTGCGGGTCAACAAATATGAAATTACTAAACTCACTGAGGGTCAAGAATACAAGATCCAGGTGTGTGCCCTAAACAAGCTGGGAGTTGGCGAGCCAGCTGCTATCTCAGGAACAGCTAAACCAGAGGAGAGGGTAGACCCACCACAGATACACCTGGACTCTGAGCTGAGGAAGGGCATCATTATTAAGGCTGGAGGATCTGTCAGGATCAATATTCCATTCAAGGGCAGACCTACTCCTGAGATCAAGTGGACTAAGGACGAGGGTGACCTGACCGAAAAGGCAGTGGTTGAAAGGGCTCTCAACTACACTCAGCTGTCTATTGACTCATGTGACAGGAGCGACTCAGGAAAATACACCCTGACCCTGACCAACAGCAGTGGCTCTGTGTCTGAGTTTGTGGCTGTTAAGGTACTGGATGCACCTGGAGCCCCTCTGAACCTTGTTGTGAAAGACATCAAGAAGGACTCTGTCACTCTTGTCTGGGATGCACCACTGATTGACGGAGGTTCCAAGATCAAGAACTATGTCATTGACAAACGTGAATCAACCAGAAAGGCATATGCCAATGTATCCACCAAATGCACCAAGACAATATTCAAGGTTGAGAACCTGGTTGAGGGTGCTATGTACTACTTCAGAGTCATGGCTGAGAACGAATATGGAATCGGCCAGGCTGTTGAAACCAAGACAGCCTCCAAGGCCTCTGAGGTGCCCCTGCCTGTTGGAAAAGTCTTCCTCACTGATGTCACCAAGGTCAGTGCATCTCTGGCCTGGGAAAAACCTGAACATGACGGAGGCAGCAGGATTGGTGGCTACCTGATTGAGATGCAGCCTAAAGGCACAGATAAGTGGGGCGTTGCAACAAACACAAAGACATGCGAGGGCACCGTCACAGGTCTGAGTGCTGGAACAGAGTACCTATTCCGTATCATTGCTTACAATGAGAAGGGAAAAAGTGAGCCTAAGCCACTTGCTGCACCTGTCATTGCTAATGACATGACTATTGAGCCAAGCATTAAGATGCAATTCAACACTTACAGTGTATTAGCTGGAAAAGATCTGAAGGTTGAATTCCCTGTGCTCGGCAGGCCCAAACCTAAAGTCACCTGGACCAAGGATGGTCAGTCTCTGAAGGTAACATCCAGAGTCAATGTGATTCACACTCCCACAACAACTGGAATTCAAATTACTGAGGCAAACAAGGAGGACTTTGGCAAATACACCATTACAGCAGTTAACTCTGCTGGCACAGTCACTGAGGAGGTGGGCATCATTATTCTTGATAAGCCTGGCCCACCAAGAGGTCCACTTAAGGTTATTGAGGTGAGCAACACCTTCGTCCACCTCTCCTGGGAGCCTCCAGAGTACACAGGTGGATGCCAGGTGAAGAACTACATAGTGGAGAAGAGAGACACCACCACCACAACATGGCAGACTGTCACTTCACAACTTGCTAGGACAGCTTGCAAGATCACCAAGCTGAAGACTGGTGCAGAGTATCAGTTCAGAATCATTGCTGAAAACAGGTATGGAAAGGGTATGTCTCTTGATTCCAAGGCCATTGTTGTGCAGTATCCATACAAACCACCCGGGCCTCCAGGAACACCATACGTGAAGTCTGCAACCAAGGAGATGATGATCATTGAATGGAATGAGCCAGTCATTGATGGTGGCAGTGCAGTTATTGGCTACCATCTGGAGAGCAAGGAGAGAAGCAGCATCCTGTGGAACAAACTGAACAAGATTCTAATCACTGATACTCAGTTCAAGATCTGCAACCTTGAGGAGGGTATTGGCTATGAATTCAGGGTCTTTGCTGAAAATATTGTTGGCATTGGCAGATGTAGTAAAGTATCAGAGTCTTTCATTGCTCGTGACCCCTGTGATCCACCTGGTGCCCCTGAGGCTGTAACTATTTCTAAGAACCTCATTAAGATTCAGTGGACCAAACCACAGTATGATGGTGGCAGCAAAATAAATGGATACATGGTGGAGAGGAAAGATCTAGCCTCTCCTGAGAGTCACTGGGTAAGAGCCAACTTTACCAATATCATTGAGACTGAGTATACTAGCACTGGACTGACAGAGAATGAACAATATGAATTCAGAGTCATTGCCAGAAATGCAGCTGGAGTCTTCAGTGAGCCATCTGACAGCTCTGGACCTATTACTGCTACTGATGAAATTGAACCACCAAGGGCATCTATGGATCCCAAATACAAGGATGTCATTGTTATCAACGCTGGAGAAAATCTGCTCCTTGACGCAGACATCTATGGCAAACCAGTTCCTGATGTTCTCTGGCTGAAGGAGGGCAAGGAGATGGACAAGGCCCTGCGCATTGAAGTGAGAAACACACAGAAACGTGCATCCATAACCATTAAGGATGTCACCAAACTGAATAGCGGCCACTATGACCTCAGCCTCAAAAACCTGGGTGGTGTGAAGATCTTCCCCATTACCGTGAAGGTCCTGGACAAACCAGGTCCTCCCACTGGACCCATCAAGGTGACTGGAGTCATGGCTGACAGGTGCTTCCTTTCCTGGACAGAGCCAACTCTGGATGGTGGAGCCAATATCACTCACTACATCTTGGAGAAGAGAGAGACCAGTAGGTTGTCTTGGACAGTGGCTGCACCCAACATCCAAGCGCTGAACTACAAACTGACCAGCTTAATGGCTAAAAATGAATACATCTTCAGAGTCAGGGCAGTCAACAAATATGGCATTGGTGATTATCTGGAGACTGAACCCATCATTGCACGCAATCCATATAAGCCACCTAGTGCTCCTGGAAGTCCAGAGGCAAGTCAGATTACAAAGGACTCCATTGTGCTGTCGTGGACTGCACCAGAGCAAACTGGCGGAGCTGACATTGATGGCTACCACCTTGAGAAGCGTGACAAGGATAGTGTGAGGTGGACCAAGTGCAACAGGCAGAAGCTGACCGAAACCCACTTTAAGGTCACAGGGCTTATGACAGATCATTTCTATGAGTTCCGAGTTGCTGCTGAGAATGAGGCTGGAATGGGAGACCTGAGTGAGCTCTCCCTGTTATACAGAGCATGTAATGCCATCACGCCACCTAGACCCCCACACCATCCTAAGGTCATAGACTACACCAAGTCTTCTGTGTCTCTGTCCTGGAGCAAACCTGACTTTGATGGTGGGGCTTACATCAAGGGTTACATAGTTGAGATGCGGGAGTATACACCCATCCCAGAGGAGGCAGAGGAGGCAGAAGTAGCACCAGCAGTAGAGGCACCAGCTGAGAAGGAATGGACCATGTGTACTCCACCCACTGGCATCCAGGCTACTAAACTCACCATCACAGACCTGAAAGAGGGCGGAGAATACCAGTTCCGTGTCTGCGCCATCAACTCAGAGGGAGTAGGAGAGGCTGCTAATGTGCACAGCACTGTGGTCACTTATGACAAGGTGGAGGCACCAGAGATTGAGCTGGATGCTGAACTCAGAAAAGTAGTGTCTGTCCGTGCTGGTGGAACCTTGCGTCTGTTTGTCACCATCAGAGGAAGACCAGAGCCTGCTGTGAAATGGGAGAAGGTGGACGGTGTTCTCACTGAGCGTGCTGTGATTGAGGCCACAAGCTCATACACTATGCTTGTCATTGACAATGTCAACCGCTTTGACAGTGGCAAATACTCACTGACTCTGGAGAACAACAGTGGAACCAAATCTGCTATTGTTGCTGTCAGAATTCTGGACACACCAAGTGCACCACAGAACTTTGCCATCAAGGAGCTCAAGAAGGATTCAGTGACTCTTGCCTGGGATACTCCACTTACTGATGGTGGTGCTAAAATAACAAACTACATTGTAGAGAAGAGAGAGTCTGTCAGGAAGGCCTACACCACTGTGACCAGCAACTGCACAGCTAACTCATTCAAGATTGAAGAGCTGCCCGAGGGTGGCATTTTCTACTTCAGAGTCTGTGCTGTTAATGAATATGGCCAAGGACAGATGGTTGAAACCAAAGAAGTAAAGGTGGCTGAGGTGCCTCTTCCACCAAGCAAGGTCATAATTACTGATGTGACAAAGACCAGTGTGTCACTCGCATGGGAGAAGCCTGCTTATGATGGAGGAAGCAAAGTAATGTGCTACAATGTCGAGTTTAAGCCTAAGAGCGGTGATAAGTGGGGCACAGCATGTACAGTTAAAGTGCCTGAAGCAACTATTCCTAATTTGACTCCTAATGAATCATATTCATTCAGAATTCTTGCAATCAATGAGAAGGGAAAGAGTGAGCCTAAGGATCTTGGAGTACCTGTGGTTGCAAAGGATATTGCTATTGAGCCCTCTGTTAACTTGCTGTTCACCACATACAGTGTGAAAGCTGGAGGTGATCTGACTGTTGAGGTCCCAGTGAGAGGCAGGCCTAAGCCTGTTGTGTCCTGGAAGAAGGATGGCCTTCCACTGAAGCAAACATCATCAGTGACCATCCTGAACACAGCAACCTCATCCAAGATTATCATTAAGGAGGCTGGCAAAGACCATGTTGGCAAATATGAGATCACCCTGGCCAACACAGGCGGCACAATCACAGCTGATATTGGAGTTGTTGTCCTGGACAAACCAGGACCACCTAAAGCTATTAAGGTGGATGCTGTGACTTCAGACAGCATCACACTATCCTGGTCTCCACCAGATTATGATGGGGGCTGCTCCATCAGTAGCTATATTGTAGAGAAGAGAGACACAAATACACAAGAATGGCAGATGGTAGCAGGCAATGTTGCCAGAACTGCTTTCAAGGCTGGCCGTCTGACCCATGGAGCAGAGTACCAGTTCCGCATCTATGCTGTCAACCGTTATGGAAAGAGTCCATATCTGGATTCGCCTGGAATCACTGCCGAGTACACCTTCAAGCAGCCTGGACCTCCTTCCACTCCTATTGTGAAGCTGGCCACCAAGTCCTATATGTTGGTAACTTGGAATGAGCCTGTCAATGATGGAGGTAGCAATGTTCTGGGCTATCATCTGGAGAGGAAAGAGCGCACTAGCATCCTCTGGAACAAGATGAACAGAGGCATGATCAAAGACACAGAATACAAAGTCAATGGCATTGAGGAGGGCATGATGTACGAGTATCGTGTCTATGCTGAAAACATTGCTGGTATTGGTAAATGCAGCAAGGCCTGCGAGGCTGTGGCAGCCAGAGACCCATGCGATCCCCCAGGCACACCTTTGGTCACCGCTGTTACCAGGACATCTGTCTCCCTGTCTTGGGCTAAACCAGAGTATGACGGTGGAGCCAAGGTGTCTGGCTACATCATTGAATGCAGAGACCTTCCTGAAGGTCGTTGGACAAGGTGCAACTTCACCAATGTGCCAGAGACCTACTATGATGTGACAGGCCTCACAGAGAACAGCCAGTATGACTTCCGTGTAATTGCTAAGAATGCAGCTGGATTGTTCAGTGAGCCTTCTGACAACACTGGCTCCATCACTGTCAAGGATGATGTCGATCCACCACGTATCATGATGGATGTCAAGTTCAGAGACAAAGTGGTTCTAAAGGCAGGAGAGACCCTGAAGATCAACGCTGACCTTGCTGGACGCCCTGCTCCTGTTGTTTCCTGGACCAAGGACGGCAAGGAGATAGAGCTGAGAGCCCGAATCCAGATTATTTCAACAGACACCAGCACCTCTGTCATTGTGAAGGACTGCATCAGAAGAGACTCTGGCCAGTATGTCCTGACTCTGCAAAACATTGCTGGAACAGTCACCATGCCAGTCAACTGTGTGATCTTTGATAAGCCAGGGCCCTGTGCAGGACCTCTGCAGATCACAGGTCTCACAGCCGAGGACTGCACTCTGTCATGGGGTCCACCCCAGGAGGCTGGCGGTGCTGAGATCACACACTATGTTGTTGAAAAGCGTGACACCAGCCGCCTGGCATGGACACTGGTGAAGGGAGACCACACAAAAACACACTACAAGGTCACAGGACTACTCAAGGGCAATGAGTACATCTTCAGGGTTTTGGCTGTCAACAAGCATGGACTTGGCGAGGCTCTGGAGAGTGAAACTGTCAAGATTACAGATCCATACACATTTGCCTTTGCTCCAACTAGTGTTGAGGTCACTGCTGTAACCGGGGATTCAATGACCCTCACCTGGTCCAAGCCAGTTAGCGACGGAGGCAGCCCCATCACAGGATACGTGATTGAGCGCCGTGAGAAGACAGGCATGCGCTGGGTCCGTGTGAACAGAGAGCCAGTGGTCGAATGCACCACAGTAGCAACTAAACTGCGCAAGGGTTGTGAGTATGACTTCAGAGTCTATGCTGAGAACGCTGCTGGTCTGAGTCCTCCAAGTGACCATTCTGCCTCATTCAGAGCAGAAGATGCTCTAGTTGTACCCTCACGTCCAACCAAGCCAAAGATTGTCACTTCAACCAAGGACACTGTAACCATTGTCTGGAAATCGCCAATGGCCGATGGTGGCGCTCCTGTCCTAGGATACAGTGTAGAATACAGAGACTATATCAGCAAACCAAAGCCAGAGGTGGAGGAAGAAGAGGAAGAGTATGAGGAGGAGGAAGAAGATGAGGTGCCTGAATCACCAGAGGAACTAGCAAGATGGGTTGAGGCCATTCCTCTTACTAAGAGCCTGGAGTTCACAATCAGTGGTCTGAAGACAAACGCTGAATATGAATTCTGTGTTAAGGCAATAAATAAGGTTGGCAGCAGTATACGTAGCCTATGCTCAGATGCAGCTGTGGCAATGGACAGAACAGCAGGGCCATCATTCGATGTTGACAGTGACATGCGCAAGACACTTGTCGTCAAGCATGGCACAGCATTTACCCTGAATGTACCATTCAAGGGCAAACCTGTGCCATCTGTTGCATGGGCGAAGGAGGGTGTTGATCTCAAGGTTAGAGGAACCATTGAATCAACAGAATCCAGCACTTCACTGACCATTGAGAAATCGACAAGAAATGACTCTGGAGAATACTCAGTCACCCTTGAGTCACCACTGGGAACAGCAACTCTGCCTGTGGTCGTCAAGGTGCTTGACTCTCCTGGACCACCTATCAATGTGAAGGTCACAGCAGTGAGCAGGGACTCGGCCACGCTCACCTGGGAAGCCCCTGAGAATGACGGTGGTGATACTGTGAAGGCCTACCATGTTGAAAAACGTGAGGCCAGCAAGAAGGCCTGGGTGTGTGTCACCAGCAACTGCCATGCACTGACATGCAAGGTGGAAGATCTGCAGGAGGGAGCCATTTATTACTTCAGAGTCATCGGAGAAAATGAGTACGGAGTGGGCGTTCCTCAAGAGGCCAAGAATGGGACAAAGATTACAGGTAAAATATGATTCATTATTAGTAGTCGTAACTCTTCACAGTCCTCTGTTTTTGCAAACCTAATTTTAGATTTGTTTTCTTTACAGAAGTGCCAAGTCCACCCATGAAACTTGGAGTTGCAAATGTTACAAAGGACAGCATTACAATCGCCTGGACCAGACCAGAGTATGATGGTGGCAGCAGAGTGACTGGTTACCTCATTGATGCCCTGGAGAAGGGACAGAACAAGTGGGTTAAGTGTGCCACTGTGAAAACCATGACCCACATTATCAAGAGCCTGAGGGAGGGAGCCGAGTACTTCTTTAGAGTCCGTGCTGAGAATCACGCTGGACTCAGCGAACCCAAGGAGATGATTGTACCTGTTGTTGTCAAGGAAATACATGGTATGATCGTAACAGAATATAAATATATATAAATACATATAATCATAATAATAAATACACGGTATGATCTCTATCCTTCCTACCACATTTGATAGCTCACATATTATTACATGGCTTTAGTATATCTTCACTCAACAGATTACTGTTATTATCTCAACAGAGGCTCCAGAGTTCGATCTGAAGAACTATCCCAAGAACACTGTATACGTGAGAGCAGGCTCCAATCTGACCTTCGAGATCCCACTCACTGGTAAGCCCATGCCTAAAGTGACCATGTCAAAGAACAATATAGTCATCAAGGGATCCAAGAGGCTGCTGGCTGAGGTAACCCCGGAGAGCCTCATCATCACCCTCAACGAGAGCACTGCTAGTGATGCTGGAAAATATGAAGTCACTGCCTCCAATGTGGGTGGCACCACCAAGATCTTCATCATCTTTGTTGTGATGGACAGACCTGGACCTCCAGTTGGCCCAATTGAGGTTGGAGAGGTTGGAGAAACTACTGTATGTCTGAAATGGGCTCCTCCAGAGTATGATGGTGGCAGCCCTGTTACCAACTACGTCATTCTCAGGCGTGAGACCAGCACTCCTAACTGGACAGAAGTCTCCTCTAACATCGCTAGAAGTGCAATGAAGGTGACCAAGCTGACCAAGGGAGAGGAGTATCAGTTCAGAATCAAGGCTGAGAATCGTTATGGCATCAGCGACCACATCGACACCAAGCCAGTCACAATCAAACTTCCATACAGTAAGTTTATTCATTTTAATGCTATATTGTAATCATAGTAATCCTAAACATTTACTCTGTTATAGAGAAATAAATGAATTAATTCTTTAGGAATGATGTTTCTGTTTGTCAGAATGTATAGCTGATACAAAACTGAGAGAAACATATTCCATAGTTACACGCAGGGGATATGAAGTGTGATTTTTATTTGAGGATATTAAATTGACTCCTGCTATAAATTTAGAGGTAATGTAAAGCAATATGCTGCTGCACCTAGCAACTATGACCTTTGTTAAACTTGAGCCAACTATCCACCAATAAACCCTACTTGTTCAATTTCACCAACATAAACATCTTTTTGTCCATCCCAGCCATCCCTGGACCTCCATCCACACCATGGGTCAGCTTTGTCTCCAGAGAGAGTCTCACTGTCTGCTGGCATGAGCCTGTGACTGATGGTGGAAACAATGTGTCCGGTTACCACCTTCAGATGAAGGAGAGGAGCAGCATCCTATGGCAGAAGGTCAACAAGACTGCCATCCCAGCAACCCAGTTAAGAGTGACCAACATCTGCCCCGGCCTCATCTATGAGTTCAAGGTGGCAGCTGAGAACGCAGCTGGTATTGGAAAAGTCAGCAAAACGTCTGAGGAGGTGCTGGCAATTGATGCCTGTGGTAAGTATTTAGAGTTGGATCTATATTCGCCTAGTTGTTTAATGTCTACTGAGGTGAGATCATTTAAAAAAAATGTTGAGCAGTTTGACAACAGGTTATATCAAATTAGTAAATGGGGTTTTGTTCTCATCTTCCTTAATTGTTTTGTTTCAGAGCCCCCAGCAAATGTCCATGTTACAGAGGTCACTAAGAATTCAGTGAGTCTGGCCTGGCAGAGGCCTCCCTTCGATGGTGGTAGCAAGATCACAGGTTACAGTGTGGAGAGGAGGGAGGCTCCCAGTGGCAGATGGGTGAAGGCCAATTTCACAAATATCATTGAGATGGGCTTCACTGTGTCTGGACTGAACCAGGATGAGTCCTATGAGTTCAGAGTCTACGCTAAGAATGCTGTCGGCTCGGTCAGCAACCCATCTCTTATTGCTGGCCCAGTCACTTGTGTTGATTCATGCGGTGAGTTTGACTTATTGTTTTGTCCATTTTTAAATAAACTGTGTGGTTGACGTTGAATGCATTTACATGTTGCTAATGCTGACATCTATTCTCTTCCAGGTGCCCCAGCCATAGACCTGCCCCCAGAGTATCTGGATGTGGTTCAGTACAAGGCTGGTGCCTCTGTTAAGCTCAGAGTAGGAATTATCGCCAAGCCTCTGCCGACCATTGAGTGGTTCAAGGATGGAAAGGAGCTGGTGGCCTCCTCTACAGTATCTGTTGAGAGCACAACCGATTCCTCTGGTGTCCTGATCAAGGATGCAACTCGCCTCAACACTGGCACATACGAGATCAAGATCAAGAATGTTCTGGGCTCAGCATCTGCATCCATCAGGATTGAAATCCTAGGTAGTTTTTGCTACAATATGTCATATTAATGTAAACCTGTATTTCAGTTTGAGCAAAGACATTTTTATTTAACACAATCTCGAAAATATATTTGTGTCTTCATGTTTTCTATTTTTTTTTTACCTCCCTCAGACAAACCTGGACCCCCAGCTGGCAACATCACCTTCAACTCTGTCACAGCAGACAACATCGTCCTGAGCTGGGAGCCTGTGCCTGAGGCTGACCAGGGCGGTTACAAGGTGACCCACTACATTGTCGAGAAGCGTGAGACCAGCCGAGTAGTCTGGTCCACAGTCTCAGACAAGCTGGAGCAGACCCATGTTGCTGTTGGCAAGCTGGTCAGAGGAAATGAGTATGTGTTCCGAGTCATGGGCGTCAGCAAGTACGGACCTGGAGATCCTTTGGAGTCTGAGCCAGTCATTGCCAAGAATGCCTTTGGTAAGTGATACACATAACGGACATAATGGATTAGATATGGAAGTATGTCACTTAGACTTTAAAATTTAAACTGTCTCTTGGTCTTGTGTATTGAGTAATGGTAAATGGTAAATGGACTGCAGTTACATAGCGCTTTTCCAGTCTGCCGACTACTCAAAACACAATTTTATGCCTCTCATTCACCCATTCACACACACACATTAATACACTGATGGCGGAGGCAACCATGCAAGGCACCAACCTGCTCATCAAGAGCAGTTAGGGGTTCAGTGTCTTGCTCAACATTGATGTGCTACCAGGAGGATCCGGGGATCAAACTAGGAATCCTCCAATTACTAGACGACCTGCTCTACCTCCTAAGCCACTGTCGTCCCCAACGCCCTAAGGAGTTATCCTGTCTCCCTTTCTGACATTGTTAATCATATTGTTGATTGTTTTACATTGACGTCACATGCTTCTGGTTCATTTCTGCAGTCACTCCTGGGCAGCCTCGTACTCCTGAGGTGAGCACTATCACCAAGTCTACCATGATGGTTGAATGGGACAAACCAGGTGTAGATGGAGGCAGTACAGTCACTGGCTACTACCTGGAGAGACGTGACAAGAAGAGCCTGCGCTGGATCAGAGTGTACAAAGACCCCATCGCTGACATCAAACAGACTGTTTACCACCTGACAGAAGGAAACGAGTACCAGTACCGCATCTGTGCCATCAACAAGGCTGGAGAAGGACCATTCTCTGATGTATCTGACTACTATAAGGCTGCCGACCCAGTTGGTAAGTGTAGAGATAGTCCTAACATCTAACTAACACTATAGCCAAACCCTAACTTTTTACTACAAGAACAAACTACTGCAAAGTCATCATTATGCTCTACTTTTAGGAGACGGGTAAAACGCAGTTGCAGTTTTATCTGTATGTATACAGGAAACTACTGAAACCTGGAGACTATCCTCCTACAACATCAACATATACTCCCTACTGTATATAACCCATTACATTCTACTCATCAGATCCTCCAGATGAGCCTTGCAAGCTGAAGGTAGTGGACTCCACCAAGACCTCCATCACACTGGGCTGGTCCAAGCCTGAATGGGATGGAGGCAGCGAGGTCGCCAGCTACATGGTGGAGAAGCTGGTTGAAGGAGAGAAAGAATGGACCCTCATCACCTCCAAGGGAGAGGTGAAGACCACAGAGTACACAGTCCACAACCTGAAACCAGACACTAACTACTTCTTCAGAGTGTCTGCTGTTAACTGTGCCGGCCGAGGAGAGCCCCTGGAGATGACTGAGCCTGTTCAGGCTAAGGATATCTTGGGTACGTTAAACAGACTTCAGATCTATTGTGATAGTTGCTCTTCATTACATGAACACCTGATTCTTAGCCCAGAAATGACCTTGTGTATTTTTTATAATTTTTACAGAGGAGGCCCAGGTAGACCCAGATGTGGCCATGAGAACTCACTACATTTTGAAGGCAGGCAAGGACGTGGAGCTCTCTGTTCCTCTGAAGGGCAGACCTGCCCCCACTGCCTCCTGGAGCAAGGGAGAGGAATGCATTGACAATGATCCCAAATACGAGTTCCACCACTCTGACACTACCTCGGTCCTCGTTATGCGCGAGGTGACCAGGCTTGACACTGGCAAGTACACAGTCAAGATTGAGAATGGTGTGGGAGAACCTAAGAGACTGACCCTCTCTGTGAAGGTCCAGGACACTCCAGCTCAGTGCAGGAACCTAGTTCTGAAGGACGTGACCCGTGGAAAGGTCACTCTCTGCTGGGAGCCTCCACTCCTGGATGGAGGTGCTGAGATCACCAACTATATAATTGAGAAGAGAGACTCTTCCAAGAGAGTCTACTCTGCTGTGACAAATAAATGCACAGACACCACATACACCATTGAAGATCTGTCAGAGAAGACGTCCTTCTTTTTCCGTGTGTCAGCAGAGAATGAGAACGGTGCTGGTGATCCATGTGACACAGCTGAGCCAGTGAAGGCTACAGAGACCCCAGGACCAGTCAAGGAGGTGTCTATGAAGGATTCATCCAAGACCTCTGTCACTCTACAGTGGCTGAAGCCTGATTATGATGGTGGCAGCATCATCTCCGACTATGTCATTGAGAAGAGGCTCAAGGGCGAGGAAGGATGGTCATTGGGAGGTACCAGCAAACAATGCGAGTTTGAAGTCAAGAAACTCAAGGAGCACTCAGACATGATCTTCAGAGTTGCTGCCAGGAATGAGAAAGGACAAGGAGACTTTGTTGAGGTTGGGCCTATCAAGGTAATTGACTACATTATCACACCTGAGGCCTGCCTTGCAGACTACCCAAATGGCATCCTCAGCGTGCGCCTAGGTCACAATGTACATATTGAGCTGCCATACAAAGGCAAGCCCAGACCTGCCATTCTGTGGCTCAAGGACAACCTGCCTCTGAAAGAAAGTGACCAGATCCGCTTCAAGAAGACAGAGAGCAAAGCCACTCTGATGATCAAGAATGTGATGAAGGAGAATGAAGGTAAATATACCCTGACCCTTGACAACAAGGTCAACAGGAGGTCTTTCCACATCCATGTCATCACACTGGGACCACCATCGAAGCCTATTGGACCAATTCGTCTAGATGAGGTGAGAGCTGAGAGCATCATGATCTCCTGGGATGAACCAAATGACGACGGTGGTGGAGACATCACTTGCTACTCTGTGGAGAAGCGCGATACCTCCAAGCCTGACTGGAAGATGGCCTGCTCCAGTGTAGAGGGAACTCAATTCAAGATCCCCAACCTGATCAAAGGCATCCAGTACCAGTTCAGAGTGTGTGCTGAGAACAGGTTTGGTGTCAGCGAGCCTCTGGTCTCACAGATGGTTATTGCCAAGCACCAGTTCAGGCCTCCAGGCCCACCAGGTAAGCCTGTGGTGTACAACGTCACCAATGATGGCATGACCATCCAATGGGAGCAGCCCATCTATGATGGCGGCACGCCCATCCAGGGCTTCCATGTGGAGAAGAAGGAGAAGAATAGTATCATGTGGCAGAAGGTCAACACTGTGCTAGTGACTGAGCAGGATTATAGGATCTTGGGCCTGATTGAAGGCCTGGAGTACTCCTTCAGAGTCTACGCTAAGAATGATGCTGGCTTCAGCCGCATGAGTGATGAGAGCAAGCCAACCATGGCCGTCTCTCCCGTTGGTGAGTACTAGTTCAGACCAGTATCAATACTGATTACCACACTGTAATTCATTCAGTTCACTTTTTCTATTTCTCATATATCTCATTTGTGAGATATACGTATATATATATATACTGTATATATATATATATATATATATATATATATATATATATATGTAAGTGTAAGTGTAAAAAGTACAGTCATACATTGTGCATAACTATTTACTGTGGTAAAATGATTTTTTAAAATAATTTTATGTTTTCAGATCCTCCTGGCCAGCCGGACTACATTGACGTGACCAGTGACTCAGTAACCCTAAAATGGGATGCACCCAAACGTGATGGAGGCAGCAAGATCACTGGCTACAACATTGAGAAACGCCAAGGACAGGGCCGCTGGTTCAAGGCCAACTTGACTGACGTTCATGACTGCCAGTATACAGTCACTGGCCTGGCTATGAATGAGCGCTACGAGTTCAGAGTGATCGCCAGGAACACCATTGGCGTTGTCAGCCCACCTTCCAACTCCTCTGGTTTCATTGTGGTCAGAAATGAGAATGGTGAGTATTTACTTAATGACCTTTTAATAACAATGGAATCATAAGGTTCCACTTCACATTTTGGTTAAAAATCTGTGAATATTTCTCTACAGTCAATCTGGGTTGAAGGTAATCGCAGTAATAACAATTATGTATACAAACTAAAAACGTTTAAGGTTCAGTATTTTAATACTAAACACTGTCCTCCAATCCAGCTGCTCCTAATATTGAGTTTGGCCCCGAGTACTTTGAGGGTCTGACAGTCAAGGCCGGAGACAACATCAAGCTCAAGGTGACCATCACTGGCCGCCCTGTTCCTAAGGTGGTCTGGTACAGAGACGGTGTGGAAGTTACCAAAAAGATGATGGACATCATCAACGTGGCTGGATCTAGCACACTGTTTGTCAGGGACGCTGACCGTACACACCGCGGCCTCTACACCGTGGAAGCCACCAACGGCTCTGGATCCAAGAAGGAGAACATCAATGTGCAAGTCCAAGGTGTGCAGTTTTGTCAGTTATCTGTTCATATTACTGTGTCATTTTTATATTACACAAAGGACTAATGAATCATTGAATCAAACTTGTGTTATTACTTTTGTGATGCAGATACCCCTGGGGAGCCAGTGGGACCTATTACATTTAGCAGCATCTCTGAGGGGAAGTGCACCCTGTCCTGGAAGCCCCCAGAGAACGATGGCTGCTCCGAGGTCTCCCACTACATCGTTGAGAAGCGTGAGACCACCAAGATCTCTTGGGCCCTGGTTTCTGATGATTGTCAGGAATGCACCTTCAATGCCACCAAGCTCATCAAGACCAACGAATATCAGTTCAGGGTTTCCGCTGTCAACAAGTTTGGAGTGGGCAGACCTTTGGACTCCAGCCCTGTCATTGCACAGATGCAATACAGTAAGTTGAAAACTGAATATGGCCCTGTAAATGTCATCATTAACATATGTTCTGAGCTTGAATCATTTCTGCATGATATGCAGACACACCAACTATCTAAAGAAATGATACACCAATTTTACAAGCTACACATATAATCAGGAAAGTAGTATCACAATCATTAAATTATTTGAGATCAAAAACACTACATTTCTACATTAGTTTTCTGGCTCAATCACCGAACACACTGCATCTGACCAAATTGTCAATGTTTCCCCCAGCTACCCCTGATGCTCCAGGCACTCCTGATGCCACCGAGGTGACAGGAGAGAGCATCACCTTGGCCTGGACTGCTCCCACATCTGATGGAGGCAACCCCATCCAGTACTACATCCTGGAGAAGCGCGAGAAGAAGACAGTCCGCTTCTACAAGGTTATCACCAAGAAGCACATCATCGAATGTGCTCACAAGGTGCTAAATCTGACAGAGGATATGGAGTATGAGTTCCGTGTTATGGCTGTGAACGATGCCGGTGTAGGAGCTCCCAGCAACATATCCATTCCCATCAAGGCCGCCGAGCCCAAGGATGTCCCCTGTGCTCCATCTGTGGTCTGTGTGTCCGACTCCACCAACACTTCTATCAGCCTAGAATGGAGCAAGCCTATGGATGACGGAGGTATGGAGATCCTAGGCTACATCATTGAGATGGTGAAGGCAGAAAAGGAGGAATGGAAGAGAGTTAATGATGAACTGGTGGCAGAAACAACATACACGGTGACTGGCCTGGAGACTGGAGCTGAATACAAGTTCCGTGTTGCAGCTGTCAATCATGTGGGTAAGGGCGATGCACAGGAGACTCCAGAGCCTGCTCAGGCTGTGGACAGACTCACACCACCACAAGTGGACATCGACGCCAGCTTCAAACAGACACATATCATCAAGGCTGGAGGTTCAGTGTGTCTGGGCATCCACTTCAGAGGAAAGCCCATTCCCACGGCCACCTGGATGAAGGAGGATGGAGAGCTGGGCGTCATGTCAGAGGTCTCCACCGCAGATGGCTATGGCTCACTGACCATTGAAAACTGCACCAGGAATGACTCTGGCAAATACACCATTACCCTGGAGAACTCCAGCGGCAGCAAGGCTATTACATTTACTGTGAAGGTGATGGATACCCCTGGAGCTCCACAGGCCCTGACCTTCAAGGAAGTGTCCAGAGGATCAGTCACACTGATCTGGGAGCCTCCTCTCAACGACGGTGGAGCCCGCATCCATCACTACATTGTAGAGAGGCGCGAGGCCAGCCGCCGCACTTGGCAACAGTCTGATGGCAAATGCACTCGGCCAATCCTGAAGATCCAGGACCTGCTGGAAGGAGTTCCCTACTTCTTTAGAGTCGCAGCTGAGAACCAGTATGGTCTGGGTGAGGCCTTTGAGCTGACTGAGCCTGTCATTGCCACAGCAGAGCCTTCATCTCCTAAGAGACTGGACATCCTGGACACCACGGACAGCTGTGTGTCTCTGGGCTGGCTGAAACCGGAACACGATGGTGGCAGCCGCATCCAGGGATATGTCATAGAAGCTAAACCCAAGGGTACAGACAAATGGATGGTGATTGGAAACACCACAAACCTCACCTACGTGGTTGAAAAACTCAACAAGGGCGATGAGTATGACTTCCGCGTCAAGGCCAAGAATGAATCTGGATTCAGCCAAGCCAAGGAGACTTTGGCCTCTGTGCTGGTCAAAGAGCCGCACATTGAACCTGCTGCTGACCTCAGCGAGATAACCAACCAGCTCATCACATGTAGGTCTGGCAGTACCTTCACCATTGATGTTCCCATCAGCGGAAGACCTGCTCCTAAGGTGAACTGGAAGCTGGAGGAGATGAAGCTGAAGAACTCGGACAGAGTCTCCATCAAAGTATCCAAGGACAGAACCACCATCTCTGTCAAAGAGGCCATGAGAGGAGATGGAGGCAAATACTACCTGACTCTGGAGAATGTGGCAGGAACCAAGACCTTCACTATCGAGGTCAATGTCATTGGAAGACCCAGTCCTCCAACTGGACCCATTGAGATCTCCTCCATCACCTCTGAGTCCTGTGTGCTCAACTGGGAACCACCAGAGGATGACGGTGGTACTGACATCACCAACTACATTGTGGAGAAGCGCGAGTCTGGTTCCACCGCTTGGCAGCTGATCAACTCCAGTGTGAAGCGCACATCCTTCCACGTCAGTCACCTGACAAAGTACATGCAATATACCTTCAGGATCTGTGCTGAGAACAGATTTGGTGTTAGCAAGTCCACTGAGTCTGAGACTATCGTCGCTGAGCATCCATTCAGTGAGTACAATTCTCTAAGATTATACTGAATATTTAAGCTGCCTCTGTTCAAGTACTATAGTATTAAGTACTATACATAATACAGTATTATACATTCAGTACAATGTCACAGAGGCATATTACAGTGGACTAGTACAGCCACTTTTTTTCACATTTTAAAATTCCTCAAGAAAACAAACCCACCCAAAAACAAAAGAGGTTACATGTGTATTGCTGTACTTTGTGTGTTTGTATATATTGTTATGGCTAAATAACAATCTTCTTAATTTTATGACAGCACCTCCTGGCCCACCAACAAGACCCACAGTCTTCGGTGTCACTGCCAATTCTATGAACATCAAATGGGAGGAGCCCTTCCACGATGGCGGCAGCAAGGTCACCGGCTACTGGATCGAGAAGAAGGAGAGGAACACCATCCTGTGGGTGAGGGAGAACAAGATCCCATGCTTTGAGTGCTACTACAGGGTTGAGGGTCTGGTTGAAGGCCTGGAGTACCAATTCAGGATCTACGCCATGAACAGTGCTGGCCTTAGCAAAGCCAGTGAGGCCTCCAAGAAGGCTGTGGCTCAGAACCCTGTTGGTGAGTACACATTTACTCATTACTATCATATCACAATGATATATGGGCATGTAATAAAGACACTTAATCCGTCAGTTTAACTGTATCCTATCACTGTAAATAAACAGGTTAGGAATTAGGAAAATAATTGGAAATATAGTTCACACACTTCCTTTCTGCTGATATTTGCTACACTCTTTTGACTTAGCCAAGAAACTTAGCCAAGTATTGTAAAACTCATGAACACAGCTAATAGGCATAAAAAAGAAAGCACAGGAAACATAATACCCTGTTACACTATACTACTGTACTGTACTGCTTAACAGTCTACAGTCTTATAGCTATTAAGCACTGCTGTTATTATGGTCTTGGTCAGTACCTGATAAATACTATTGATTGTGTCCGTTTTCAGATCCACCAAGTAAGCCTGAAGTCACCAACGTTACTAGATCCACCGTGTCCCTCAAATGGTCTTCTCCACTGAACGATGGTGGCAGTCCTATATTGGGATACATAATTGAACGTAAGCCATACACCCTGACTGGTGAAGGCCGCTGGCTCAAGTGTAACTACACTAATGTGACAGATACCTTCTTCACCGTCACCGCCCTGGGAGAGGGAGAGCCCTATGAGTTCAGAGTCATCGCAAAGAACGCCAACCAGGTCTTCAGCTTGCCCTCCGAGTCCACTGGCTCTGTGCAGTGCAAGACTGACTTTGGTAAGTTGCCCATCTCTACTGGTGGATATACAACGAAACACTTTAAGACTTTTGACATTTTCATTTAGTCTCAAATAATTTGACAACAGTAACCAAAGCACATCCACTTAAATAATCAGATTGGATGATCAGATTAACTTAATGGCAGTAAAAACAGGAGTCAAAAGTTGTGTATTATTGTTATTATAATCATTATAAAAACCATTTATTCTTGTGTTTTTCTCCTGTAAAACAGAGCCTCCGAAGGCCCAGCTGGACAGTAAACTGCTGTCTGACACAGTAACAGTCAGAGCTGGTTCTGACCTGGTTCTGGATGCTGCTGTGGGTGGCAGGCCCGACCCGAAGGCCTCCTGGTCCAAGGGAAACAAGGACCTGGAGCTGTGCGAGAAGTACCATCTGCAGTACACCCCCACCAAGGCTATGGCGATCATCAAGTTCTGTGACAGAGACGATACTGGAAAGTACATCCTAACCGTCAGGAATGTCAGTGGAACCAAGACCGCTGAGGTCAACGTCAAAGTGCTTGGTGAGTGAGAATAATCAGACGCGTTTCAATAATTTATTACATTTTTTTCTTAAAGGCCATTTAGATTAAGCTCTTATTCAGAGCAACTTACAAGTGCATTCCTCTTCAGACACCCCTGGTATCTGCCAGGGCAGCATTGAAATCAGCAAGATAACTGAAGAGTCCTGCACACTGAGTTGGAAGCCTCCTCTGGAGGATGGAGGTGACGACGTGGCCTACTACATTGTGGAGAGACGTGACACCAACAGGCTCAACTGGGTTGTCATGGACGCAGAGTGCAAGGAGCTGACCTGCAACATCACCAGACTGTTTAAGAACACAGAGTACCTGTTCAGAGTCAGGGGAGTCAACAAGTACGGACCTGGAGTCTACCTCCAGTCAAATCCCATGGTCGCCAGAAATACATTTAGTAAGTACTAGTAAGAACTGTTGGAAAGTTTTAAGTGGTTGTACCTTGTAATTTCAGTGGAGAAATAGGTGATCGGTTTTAAAATGTGTTTACATTTTAACATCATCAGTACAATATAAATGTAAAAGTATAAAATGTAGAATATAAAGAGCATTACGTTAAAAAAATCTTAACTAAAATAGCAAAGTACTGCTCACAAGGATTGGTAAAGGTTTATTTTTACCAATGAATTGACCTTCTAATAACCAACTTTTCTACTGTTCTCTAGCTGTGCCATCTCCTCCTGGTGCTCCAGAGATCCTGGTGTCAGGAAAGGACTTTGCCACCATCGAGTGGCTGAAGTCAGAGAGTGATGGTGGCAGTGAAATCATACATTACCTGGTTGAGAGACGTGAGAGGAAGAGTGCCCGCTGGGTGAAGGTGAACAGAGATGGAGCCCAGCTCGACACCACACTGAAGGTGGCAGGTCTAACTGAGGGAAACATCTACCAGTTCAGAGTGACTGCTATCAACAAGGCAGGAGAGAGTGAAGCCAGCGAAGTTTCCCTATATGTGGTGTGCAGAGTGCCCACATGTAAGTCTCCATTTGGTCACCATTGTACAGGCCAACACCCAACATTACTTGTGTAATTACAGAATTTATTTCAGCTTTCAGCAGTGGCAATAAAAATGATGTACATTAATTGTATATTTTAGGGAACTGACACTATTTTCTGGAGCAACTTATTTGAGAGTGATAGTAAAATAAGCTTACATTTAGAGATCAAATTTAACTGTCCCTCAGAAAAAGAAATAGAGCTACACTGGTAAACAGATATACTGATATTCAGTCCTGTATCCTTCCCTCTCAGGCACCCCTGCCCCTCCTTCCATCCCTCGTATCACCGACACCCATGCCGACAGCATCAGCCTGGCCTGGTCCCGCCCTGTGGAGGACGGAGGGGCTGACGTGATAGGCTACATCCTGGAAATGCAGGAAGCTGGAGCCGAAGAATGGACCAAGGCTCACGAGAAGACCCTGAGGGGCACCGAGTACGTGGCGACTGGTCTCTCTGCAGGCAAAAAGTACTGCTTCAGAGTGGCTGGCATCAACATCAACGGCACTGGAGACTTCAGTGAGCCATGTGCCGAGACCGAGCCAGTTGAGAGAATTGGTAAGACTTCACCACCTTCAAATATTAAAAATATTAGATTAATATGTTTCTGTGTTCTTATGTCCTTTTTCTACTCTGATTTAGACTAACTTGGTAAAGTAAAACACTAAACAAATGTAGTCCATATTAAGTATAATTGAACATCTTATTTATCAAATGGATTGTTTCCCTTTTCTAGCTTCTTGTTGCAGCAAACTTCTTAGATAATTAACAATACAAGCAACCAATAGTACCTCTGACTCGAGTTTTGTGAAATTATTTCTCTGTTCACCAACACAGAAACTCCTGACTTTGAGCTGCATGATGACCTGAAGAAGACCATCTGCCTGCGTGCTGGTGGCTCCCTGCGCCTGTTCGTCACGGTGACTGGCCGTCCTGCTCCTGCCATCACTTGGAGCAAGCCTGGCGTGGACCTCCACAACCGTGGCTTCATTGAAGTCACCAACACTTCTACCCAACTCATCATCGACAAAGTGCACCGCTACGATGCAGGCAAATACACCTTGGTGGCTGAGAACTCCGCTGGCAAGCAGGAAGTCAACATTCTTGTCAAGATCTATGGTAAGATCATGACAATGTCTAGAAATAATGTACTTTATTTCAGGTATTTCACTGTTGCTTGTATCTAGAGGGACGTAGGACAATGAAAGCAATATCAGAATAAGCAAGTATGTAAAAACTCATGTGATTATGTATTTGTATCATACTGCAGAAATTACTTGGCTTAAGTGCTTTGAAGACAATCAAATAATAAAGTCAATAAGATACACAATAAAAACAAGTCAGACATGATTTAAGTTTGATAATAAAAAATGGAAATTAAAAATGGTCTTCACCAGCCTAAGCTCTTTAAGCAGTGCAGTCCACAGCCATGGGGGCCAGATGACAAATCTTCTAATGAAATCTACTGTTTACCATATTAGATACTCCTGGGCCAGCTGGACCAATCCACATCAAGGAGCTGACCAAAGAGTCTGCCACCATCTCCTGGGAGGCCCCCACTGTAGATGGTGGAGCGCCAGTCAACAACTACATCATTGAAAGACGCGAGGCTTCCATGAGGGCCTATAAAACTGTCACCTCTAAGTGTAGCAAAACAACCTACAAGATTGACAGTCTGATGGAAGGCATGCTGTACTACTTCAGAGTCCTCCCAGAGAACATCTATGGTGTGGGCGAGCCCTGCGAGACCTCAGACATTGTCCTGGTGTGTGAGGTGCCTCTGCCTCCACAGAAACTGGAGATGATTGACGTCACCAAGAGCACGGTCACTCTGGGCTGGGAAAAACCTGAGCACGATGGCGGCAGCAGGCTGACTGGCTACGTCATTGAGGCCTGCAGGTTCGGCACTGACAAGTGGATGAAGGTGGCCACGTTGAAGACCACAGACTTCGAGCACACCATTGAGAAACTGAATGAGAATGAGCAGTACCTGTTCAGAATCAGAGCAGTCAACAGCAGAGGAGCCAGCGAGCCCAAGGAGATTGTTACAGCCATCACAGTACAGGAACAGAGAGGTAATAGAGACACTTAAACAATCAATTATGTACGTTACCTACTCCATCAATAGTTTGTGACAGCAGAAAAAACAATAACAATACAATATACAACATACACACACATGATATAACAAAATACAATTTATTACATGTCTAATTTTACTTTCTATATCTATTATTTACTATTCTCTGAAGCAGTTTTTCATTATATAAATAAATGTTTCTGCGTCACTTTTCTTCAGTGCTACCCGTGGTGGACTTGTCCAGTATTCCTCAGAAGGTCGTCAACATCCTGGCTGGGAAGACTCTGGAGCTGAACCTGCCCATCATCGGTAGACCACCTCCCATCTGCTCCTGGTACTTTGCTGACAATAAGATGAAAGTCACTGACCGCATCAAGATCAAGAGCACCGGAAAGTTCTCCAAGCTCACCATGTCAGATACCACCATCGACGACACAGGAGACTACACCCTGGAGGTGAAGAACACCATTGGAGTCACCACTGAGGTCATCAAGGTCATCATCCTCTGTAAGGGACTGCCCTCTTTTAATATCACTTTATTTTTGTTGTGAATGTTTTTTGTTGTGGCTGTTTTCAGTTTCCCCATGCAGACATAAATATGCATTTAGCTCTTATCTACAGTGACTTGAAATAGGTTCAAGTTCCTACATCCCCAATTTATTGAATACGTGCTTTTTTATTATTTGACTGAAGCCTGATGAATGCAATAATGTTGTCATTTTCTGTTTTCCAGCCAAACCTGACGAACCAAAGGGACCAATCAGGTTTGATGAGATTGACGCCACCTCTGTCACCTGTAGCTGGGATCCACCAGTCAGAGATGGTGGGGCTCCCATCAGTGGCTACGTGGTGGAGCAGCGCGATGCCCACCGACCTGGCTGGGTGACTGTCTCTGAATCTGTCAGCAGGCCGACCTTCAAGTTTGAGAACCTGATCGAGGGAGACGAGTACGTGTTCCGTGCTGCCGCTGTGAACCGCTACGGCACTGGAGAGTTCCTGCAGTCTGAGGTCGCCATGTGCAAGAGCCTGAAGAGTAAGAGCTCCTGTCTTTCTCAATATTACACATTTAGCTGACAGTGACATACAGAGATTTACAGCAACAAGCACAAACAGCAAAATAGGATGCATGAGTTGCATGCTAGCAGTTAGCCTGTTAATAAAGACACGGAACAGCAATAAATTCCTATGATCTATAAAGTACTAGACTGTTTTGCTGTGACTAATTTTACTAATGTTTCAAACTACTACAAAGTTGTAATACAGCTCACATTTTAACCATTTAGTTGATGCTCTTATCCAGAGTAACCAACAGTGAGGAGTGTAAAGGATCTGACTTCAGAGCACCACAGCAGCCTGTGTAATACAAGTATAACACTTAGATAAGTAACAGTATTGTTGTGAGAACATTTGATTCCCTCCTCCACAGATGTGCCTGGACCTCCAGGTAGACCCACTGTCTTTGATGTGTCCCGTGATGGCATGACTGTGGCCTGGAACCCACCAGAGGAGGACGGCGGCCTTGAGGTTTCTGGATACATCATTGAGCGTAAAGAAGTCAGGTCAGACAGATGGATACGTGCCAACAAGAACCCCGTCACCATGACCAGATACAGGTCTACAGGGCTGATTGAAGGCCTGGAGTATGAACACAGAATCACTGCCATCAACACCAGAGGAATGAGCAAACCAAGTCTGCTCTCCAAACCAGCAGTGGCAACTGATCCCATCGGTGAGAACTGACTTAGAGAAACATACATTTATGATTTAGCAGTCACCCTTATCTAGAGCGACTCTCTAACTGCAACAGTAGAATAAACTTAAATTCATCAATAGGCAACAGTATTACTGGTATTACAGCACAATAGATTAAATGTATAGTCACTCAATCTGTTACAGCCATATAATCTTCTCTATATTTAGCCATAGTCATGGTAAATGGACTGCATTTATACTGTATATCGCTTTTCTAGTCTACCAACCACTCAAAGCGCTTTACAATACATGCCTCACATTCACACACATTCATACACTGATGGCAGAGGCTGCCATGCAAGGTGTCAACC